>RBNI01000918.1:0-25829 GCA_003990745.1 Jimgerdemannia flammicorona | reverse complement strand
AAAAAGAGAGTTTCTCTTAAGAATATAGCAGGCCTTACAGTTCTGGAAGTAGTAGTATAAGGCAATCTTGGTCCTGGTATGGTGAAAGTCACTAGAGTTAAGCCACTTGGCTTTGGAGGCTTAGGCTTTATGAGAAACTAAGGCTAGAAAGACTACTACTAGTTATCCTAGGTTACTCAGATTTGTAGAGCTGATAAAACTTTTGTTGAGAAGAGTAAAGGCTTCTACATATAAGACATTCTTCATCTTAACTTGCAGAGTATAGAGCAAGAAGTTTGGTGTATAGGATTTTACCTATCTGCTAATTGAATTAGAGTACTTCTTTCCTTAAGTAAAGTCTGTCTCACTTGTTGTAGGTGTGGAGGTCAAATTGTCTTATATGTCAGGTTCAATTCTCTCTAGATTGTCAGATGGTTCAGGATAAATTCCAGTTCAGAGGTTGGGCTTTATACCAACTTGTAGAAATTCTCAGAGAGATTTATAGTAGGGTGAGGAAGCATCTTGAAGCAAAATTGGATTGTAAACTGCTGCTACCAAGTTGTAAGAGAGTTACTTGTTAGGGTAACTGTTACATAGTTCTGGAAGAGTTTTCTGGAAGTTCTGGATATTCTGGAAGACTGTTTTCTTAAGGTCAAGATCAATTTTATATAGAGTATATCTTCTATGCTAATTGATTTCAAGATTGAATTGATGTCTCAACCAAAGTCCTTTTTTGGACTAGTTCTGAATATTCAGGATTTTCTGTATTTTAGGAAGTTTAAGAAACTAAGATCAGCTTAGTTGAATTAGCATATCACTGAGGCAATATGGGGTTAGGAGTGGGACCTAAGGGGGAGTGAATTTACTTAAGAGTAGTTTATGGATTATTAAATAGATTTATTTGCTATTCATAATATTACTATACTAGGAGTAGTGTGTAAAGGGATATTGTAGGAAGTGTTTAGGAGTTGTATTCAGATTGTTCTATATGTTCAAGTCTGAGATTCTGAGGTCTGAGAGAGGGAGTATTTATACAGAACACCTTTTACTGGTAACATTTAGATGACACAAGACTCAGACAACAATTTTTGCAATATTTTTAGTAAAAGAAGACTATCAATATAGACAGTAATGAATATACTGGTGAGTGTGTTGGCCAGGGGGACAGTAGTGACTTTGACTAGTAGTATGTAGAAAAGAGGTGGGGAGATGGTTTGGAGATACCAGAGCCTTCAATGGCTGGCCATGGTGTTGGTGGTAGAGGGAGGGATGGATTGAGGCAACAAGGAGGGGGGAGGACAACTTTTGCTGACAAGGTCAAGATGGGGAGAATGGCATCTGGTCTGGATAGTTGGTTGGAGCTAGAGAGGGCATTGATGGCTTCAGTTGGGAGACAGGGAGGGGCCCCCATGGGAGGTTTGGGTAGTAGAGGGAGGGGGGGAGTAGGGGCTGGAGATATAACTGCTGATAAAGCTGTGACTAGGTATTTGGAAAAAAATCCAGATGTGATGATTGTTGGCAGATCAGAACAGGGGGAGGGCACAAGGCCCAGAGAACTGGCAGATGGTGTGACTGGTATAGTGTTGGCACTATTACTCAAAAAGTCAAGATTGGAATTTGCTATAACATTGTGCTTCTGAGGTTTGGTAGTGACTGCAAGGATGATTTTGGAACTGGTGGCACAGAAGGTAAAGGGGGTAGCTTTGGTAAAGTTCTTAAAGGGGAAAGATGGGGTCGAGGTGGGATTTGAGAAAAAGGCATTGATGTTGGAGGTCATAGAGAAGGGGGTAATAGTGGGTAGAGTGGTGGTTCCTATGGCCAGGTACATGCACTGGGACCCACAAGTGGTGCAGTTGATGGTGTTGGATCTTCCTACAGTATCAAGGGAGAGAGCCAGAGAGCTGATTGTGGAGGCAGTTAAGGAGTATGGGGAGATTGTAGACATTGGGTTCAGAGTCTGGGAGGATACTGAACTCTGGACAGAAGATGTTGATGTCAGGGTGAGGCTGGCTGGAAGAGAGAATATAGAGAAGACAAGAGACTGACTGACAACTATTAAGTGGGGCCTGGTTGAATGCAAGGTCTCACAGGTGAAAGAGATACCAGAGGAAGAAGAGGACTTGCTGGAGGCTCTTGAGGATCTGACAGGAGCAGTAGAGAGGAGAAGATTGGCTTGAAAGGAGTATGAAGCCAAGACAGTGGTGGAGATTGTGGATGGAAAGAAGATTAGGATGGACAAGGTGGCCTGGGAGAATATGCAGGAGAGGCGAATTCAGAAGGAGTTGTTGGAGAAATTGGGAGGGGGTATAGTAGATAGTGGAGTAGGCAAAGATGGTGCTGGATTGAGAGAGAGTGCCTGGGCTGAGGAGTGCAGGCTGGCTCAGAGTGTGGCATAAGATGAAGTGAGTGAGGAGGGATGGGGCAGTGTGGAGGAGGATGCTAAAATGAGAGAGAGAGTATGCCCTCAGTATAATGTTCCAAGTGGGGTAGATGGTGAGAAGGAACTCCTAAATGTCCTGGAAGAGAAGTGGGATGAGTTGGGGAGGAGGAGCATTTTGGTGGACTCTGTGGTGGGGGTTGAAATGGTCGCCCAGGGTGTTGCCAAAGTAGTGGATGAAGAGAAGTGGCTATAGAAGACTCTGGAGGGGGTGGCAGCTGAGGAGCTGGGGGGAGAAGACTTCTGGGTTCTAAGTGATAGGTACTGGGAGGAAATTCTCCATGATGAGAAGGTGTCCAAAAAGATTAGAAATGAGATCCTGGCAGTGCTCTTAGAGTTGGAGGAGTATCAGGTTGATGATCAGAGAGAGGAGGCCCTTTGAGAGATTGTAAATGACTGGGTAGCATACTTGTGGAGATCAAGAAAGAGGTTGGAGAAGTGGAGATTGGTATGTACAGATTATCAGGTGGAAATGAAGGTGGTAGACAGGGTGGAGTATTAGGAAATCTTGGAAGCACTGAATGCTCAGACTATAGTAGAGGAGGAGTTGGAGGTGGAGAGGTGCTTGGAGCTAGCTGGTGATGAGATGAGCATGGAGTACTAGGATGGGTTCTCAATATTAAACATTATTCAATATGAACAGTACAACTAGAATCTTTTCTTTGAATGTGAATGGGTTGAGGGACATAGTGTAGTGAAGGAATATCTTTGGCTGATTGAAGGAGCTAGATGTAGATCTCTTCTTATTACAAGATGTGCAGTATGTGGTAGATGTGAATTTACAGGACTGGACTAGAGAATGGGACAGGGCAGTGGTGTGGACTGGGTGGATGGGTATTCTGGTTCAAAAGGGGATGGGGGATATTGGGGATATGAGACATTGGGGGAGCAGGTTGGTGTGGGGAGTTTGGAAGAGGTCTGGGTGGAACCCTTTGACTGTTGGGTTGTGTTACTGTCTGGCTGAGAGGGGAGATTGCATAGATTAGATAAGAGATGATATCTTTCTCTGGTACAATTCATATTACACCAACTTCAAGCTACAGTTTTTTCGACATACTTCAGAGAAAAGATACTATAAAAATATCTTTAAGCAAGAGTTCTGACAGGTGTGCTGGATCAGGCAGACCTGGGGCTTTCAGCTGGCAATATGTGGGGAGGGGTTATGGACTGGGAATGGGGGCCTTTGGAGGGTCAAAGGGTAGAGAGGGCTCTGGAGGAGGGCTGGTGTCTAGTGGAAATGGGGGAAGGCCTGGCCCCCCTAGCTTCATAGACAAGGTGAAGGAGAGTGGATGGCTGGTTGGAGATAGGACTGGTGCTGCTGAAGGGAAGGGCAAGGCAATCATCAGAAGGGAGAGGGGTACTCAGACTGGAGATGCAAGCATAGGTGCTGGAGGTGCTGTGGCTGGGAGAGTAACTGCTGATGGGAGTATGATGGGGAATCAGGAAAAAAAAAGAGATGTGATGGCTGATGGCAGGGTGGGGCAGGGGTTCCTGAAGCAGAAGGGGGATCTGGCTGATAGTGTGATGGGCCTGGCAGTGGCACCATTACTCAAGAAGTTGATCTCGGAGTTTGTGATGACCTTGTGCTTCTGGGGCTTGGCAGTAATGGTGAGGATGGTCCTGGGAATTATCTCAAAGCAGGTAGCTGGGGCTGCATCAGTGAAATTCCTGAAGGGCCTGGAGGGGGTTGAGGTGAGCTTTGAGGAGGCAGGTCTGCTGGAGAAAGCATTGAAGACTGGAGTAGCAGTAGGAGAAGTAGTGGTCCCTATGGTGTGGTATTGGAGGTGGGACCCCAGAGTGGTCCAGTTGCTGGTGAAGGGGGTGCCTATGGTGACAATAGTAGAGACTAGGAGGAGGGTGGTGGAGGTGATGGCAGAGGAGGATGATCTGTTAGAAGCCCTGGAGGAGAGGAGTGGAGCAGTGGAGCAGAGAGTGAAGGCTTGGCAGGTGTATGTGGAGTCAATACATTTGAAGATTGTGGAGGGGAAATATATCCATACTGACAAGAGGTAGTGGGAGAGGCCCCAGGGGTATAAGAGACAGAGGGAGCTGTTGGTAAGTATGAAAGAAGGGATAAAGAAGAATATAGATAGAACTGTGGAGTCTGGAGGTGCCAAAGCTAGTGTCTGGGCTAGTAAAGAAGGAGGGGATGTGGAGGAGGGCCAGGAGGGGGCTGGGAAGATACTGAGCAAGGACCCATATGCAGACAGTATATTTGAGATCTGGGAGCAGGATCTGGGGGACACTCCTTCTCTTGTCAGGAGGGGCCCAGCTGTGAAGAGGAGGGTGGCAGAGGATGTGCTGATGCAGGGTGCCCAGTGAGTATATTTTGGAGTTCCTGATGTGGCAAAAGGGGGACAGGTGGTGGTGATTGGTGAGGATGAGCTGGTGGATGTCCAAGAGGAGAAGTGGGATGAGTCTGTAAGTGCCAGGACAGATACCACAATGCTGGATACTGGAAGACTGGTGACGCCAGAAGGGAAGGAGGTGGGGAACCTCCTGTGGATGCACTGTATAATGAATGACTTTGCAGCTGAGGAGTTGGGAGAAGTAGACCTGAGCATGATGAGTGAGGGGCAGTGGGCACAGATCCTGCATGGAGATGGAGTAGTGGTAGCTCTGAAGGAGGAGGTGCTTACTATTCTTCTGGAGGAGGAGGGGTATGAGGTTGACAAGAGTAGAGAGGCTGAGCTGGCTATTGTGGTCAGTGAGCAGACTGCCTACTGCTGGGCAGAGCATCATGGTCTGAAACTCTGGCAGGAGACCTGCCTGGAGTATTGTGAGGAATTCGAGAAGAAGGAGGATGGGGCAATGGCCGATCTTCTGGTGGGATTGGAGACAAAGGAGGCTGAAGAGAAGGAACTGGTGGCAGAATATATCTTGGACTTGACATAGGAGAGAAGGGATATTGATCAGTAGAGAATGGGTGAGACTTTTCTTCAAATAACATTAATCCCAATGAACAGTATAACTAATATTTTCTCTTTGAATGTGAATGGGTTAAAGAGATCTGGGCAGCATAAGAACATTTTCACTTAGCTTAAAAGATTAGAGGCTGACCTCTCTCTGCTACAGGATGTGCATTGTGAGGATGATGAGGATCAAGTGGAATGGACTAGAGCTATAGCTTGAATGGGCAAGGTGGCAATCTTAGTGTGGCATAGTAAGGGAGACTTAGGGGAAATAAGGAGCTGGGGAGATCATTTGGTATAGGGAGAATGGCATAGACCTGGGTGGGAGCCAGTGACAGTTGGTTCTTGCTACTGTCTGGTGACTAGGGGTGAGAGGATTGGGTGGATTAGGGGGCTTTTGGAGGAGGGTGTTCTCTTGGAGGATGGAGTCAATGTTCTAAGAAGAGACTTCCCTATAGTGTGGGACCTTAGGTTAGATAGAACTGATAGAGGGAGGAGCACAGATGGGAGGAGTGGTGGACTTGATACTTGGGAGGAGGTAGAGAATCTTAGCTCCTTGGGAGATCTGGGCCAACCACAGTGGGGAGAGAGGAGGATTTACACACACTGAGTGAATGGCCTGAAGACAAGAATTGACTGGATTCTGATGGCTGAGTGCTGGGGCATGGATGTTTAGAGGTCTCTAGAGGTGGAGTGGTACCCATGATCAGATCACTGGTGTCTGTTAGAGCAGGGGCAGTTTGGGGGGAGTGGAGATGGACCCAGACATTGGTATCTTAACTCCTCCCTGCTAGCCAAGATGATGTGGTGGGACCCTTGGGTGGAGGATGTCCAGGTGAAAATTATTGGCTGGTTGCATGAGGGATGGCCAGTGAATGTCTAGTAGATGAAATTGAAAGAGGCTGTGAGAGTTTACTGAAGTAGAACTGGTAGAGATGCTGAGAGAAGGAGAAGGCAAAGAGTGCAGTGTGCTTCCTATAGATTGGTTAGATTGCAGATGAAGTGAGCAGATCTGTTGAATTCTGATGAGGTGGATGATTGGTGACTAGACTGTGCTAGGATGGAAGTATTGGAGCTGTTGGAGATATTATGAGAAGAGAAAGAGATGCAAATGAAAGAAATGGTAGCTAGGCTGAGATGATAAGGGCTGGAGGAGGATGAGAGGCCTACTAAGTATCTGTTAAGACTCCTTAGGGCAAGAATGACATAGCATTGATGGGATGGGGTTCTGGATGAAGGGGGGGGAATGGTACATGGTACTCACCTGATCTTAGAATTGCTGAAGAAGTGGTGGAGGGGTCTGTGGAGTGAGGAGGAAGAGGGTGCTGATGCCGAGGCAATTGGAGATACTCTAGAGGACTGAGAGCTGCCACAAGTAGAGGGCCTGGGGGATTTGATCCTGTCAGTCCAGGAGGAGGAAATACTGCAAGTTCTTGTGGCAACTAAGCTTGGAACAGCATCTAGAGAGGATGGTTTACCTTGGGACTTTTGAAGAAGATGGTAAGAGTCCCTGGAGTATTGGGAGAAAAGATGACTCTCTGTGATCTTGTTCTTTTGAAATGTCAGTGGGTTGGTGGGCAAGATCTAGGGCTGGTGGCTCTATTGTATAAAGATAAGGAGAGAAGGGAGGACTGGAAGAATTGGAGACTGATAATGCTTTTGTATATAGACAGGAAGATGGTTACTAAGATTATTGTGGCAGGGCTACAGAAGGTTACCCAATAGGTGCTGGGTGAGGAGTAGTGGGGCTTTGTTGGAGGCAGGCTTATCAGAGATGGAATGGCATGAGTCCATGATATCATTGAGGGAGCTAGGGCTAGTGGTTTGGATGAGAGACTGGTCTTTTTAGACCAGGCGAAGGCCTATGACTGAATTTGGCAAGTGTGGCTGGGCAAGGTGTTGGACAGAATTGGGTCCCCCCTCTATTTCAGGCTTCTATATTGAGTCTGTTGGAGGGCAGTAGGGCAGCACTGATGTGTAATAGGTACTGGGGTCTGGTATTTCCCCTGGGAAGAGGAGTTCCTCAGGGGAATCCACTGTCTCCTATCCTTTATACCCTTTCATTAGAATCTTTGTTGGATAGGATTCAGCAGAAGGTGGCAGGGCTCTCTATATATGGTATAATATGGAAGGTGGGAGTCTTTGCAGATGATATAGTAGTTGGACTTGGTACAGTGGTAGATATTGAGGCACTTCAGGAGACAGTGAAATGGTATGAGGTACATTCGGGAGTGAAACTCAACTGACATAAGTATGAAACAATGGTGCTGGGAAATGGGCTGGTGGGAGGGGACATCATTGGAACAATTGTCCCTGCAGGAGAGGTGATGCAGTATTTGAGTGTCTTTCTTTCTGTATATGGATCTGTCTTGCCATGAGTGTAGTGGGAGAAGAAGGTGGCCATCTAGGGGGAGGCCCTGAGAGGCTGGAGAGGTCACCACATCTCCTTGACAGGCCAGGTCTCAATTCTGAACATCTACTGATTCCCCAAGCTATGATATGTTGCTTATCACTTGGATTTTCCAGCTTGGGTAGTGAAGAGATTGATGAAACTGGCTAGAGATTGGATCTGGGCAGGGAGGTAGTCCCAGATTAGCTGGGACACCCTTGCAACACCTGTAGTTTATGGAGGACTAGGGCTGGTGGATTTGTCTAAGTGGCTACACTGTCTGAGAGCTTGGTGGTTGAAGTGGGCTGTCGAACTGCAGGGAGGGGGATGGGTGCCACTGATGCAGAAGGTGTGGGAGATGAAATTCTCCTCACATGGGTTCTTGGGTAATTTGTTGTCTCTGGTGGGCTTGAGTGAGAGCAGGTGGCTATAGTATAAAGGCTTCTGGGGGGGGGTGGTAGATGGAGCACACCATATAGGCCTATGCTGGTATGATAATGAGGGAGAGATGCTGTAGAGACTGGCTATGTGGAGATGGGACAGACTGCTCTTAGGGGGTACTCTACTTGCTGATTTTGATATTAGCGATGGAGTGGAGTGTCAGTAGGGAGATATGCAAACAGAGTAGTGAGAGGGTGGGTATTGTATTCAATAGAGTGGTGTTTCATCAAGAAGGGGTAGGGGAGAGGGGCCCCCCTAGGGGGATTGGATAGGGGGTGGGCTCATTGTATTATATAGGATAGATGGGTATAATAAAGGACAAGTCCAAGTGACTACAAAAAAAAAAAAAAAAAAAAAAAAAAGGAGTCTCAGCAGGGCCTTGGGCAGGACCTCTGGCCAAGTAGTTGGTAGGTAGTAAGGATTGGTGAGAAATGGGACTAGGCAGGAGTCTGGTTATAGAGTACTGAGGTGTAGGAGTGACTTCCTCTCAAATTCTGAGTAGTATGGTGGCAGATGCTGCAGAGGAATATCATGTTGAATTTCCATGCTAGTCATCTGGTGGATAATGGACAGTTAGAATGTGAGGAGTACTACAATGTCAGATAGGTGGGGGGATTTGTGCAGATGCCAGAATATTGACTGAGAGAGTGTGAGGTTCTGGGAAACTTTTGGATAGTGGTGGGGGTCAGGCTGGAGGTGAGAAGGAGGCTGGATGGGGAGAGAGGTTGTTGGGAGGATTTGAAAACTAGATTGGTGGGTGGGGTGAGTAATGAGTGGCTCACTGTAGAGATTGGGTTTTAGCTATATGGGTGGGGCTAGCTGGATATTGGCTCTTCATTTTTGAGAAGAGGTGATAGCTGAGTTTGTGGAAGAAGTTGGTAAGTGGGAAGGGTTGTTGGGGGATTTATTAACAGGTTGGTGGGTTGGATGGGATCCCCAGGGTGGGTGATATTGCCATCTGGTGGAAGGGATCTGTGAATAGAGTGGTGGGTAGGTGGCAGTGATTAATAACCTTATGATCTTTAACCAGGAGAGTATAGGGAGAGGGGGGCCCCTTAGGGGGATCAGGTAGGGATGGGCACTGTATATTTATATATGTAGGATAGACAGGGTGTATTAATAAAGGAAGGAGCCAGAAAGGAAAAAAAAAAAAAAAAAAAAAAAAAAAAAAAAAAAAAAAAAAAAAATAGATTGGATAAGAGACTTGAGAGAGGCTGGTGTTATGGGTGAGATAGGAATTGATTACCTGGGGGGTGATTTTAACATGGTATGAGATAATGGGATGAATAGGACTGATATTGGGAGAGAAATGAGAGGTAGAAGTGGCAGGTTGGATAATTGGATAGAGATTGAGAGATTGAGCTCCTTAGTTGACTTGGGGTGACAGTTTTGAGTGGATCACTGAATTTATACTCACTGGGTGGCAGGGCTGGGCTCCAGGATCAACTGGGTGTTAATGGCAAAGTGCTGGCAAGTAAATGTCTGGGATATGCTGGAGGTGATTTGGTGTCTATGATTGGATAACTGGGGTCTGATAAGAAGTGAGAGATTTGAGAGAAGTGGGGATGGGCCTGGACATTGGTGATTGAATTCTTCTTTGTTGAAGGATGGTTCCTTATGGATGGACTGGGAGGTAGAAGTTATTGTGAAGATTGATAGGTGGTAAGAGCAGAGATTGGGAATTGGAGATCACTGGTGGTGGCTGAAATCAAGTACTCAGAGATACTGGAGGGAGGCAGGGAAAGGAAGGAGTGTTCAGTGGCAGCAACAAGTGCTATGGGCTTCATGGAGATTGGCAGTGCTTCTGAAGAGGTGGGTGGGGTTGTGAGAGGATTGGGGGACAGCTGATTGGCAAATTCTACAGATATAAAAAGAAGTAGATGAGTTTAAGAATGTGTTACGAATGGAGGAAGAGGTTCAGCTGAAGGGGATGGTGGTGAGGTTGTGGTGGCAGGGGTTGGAGGAGGGAGAGAGGCCTACTAGATTTCTTTCATAGTTGCTCCAAGCTCAGAGAACTAGGCAGTAGTGAGATGGTATTTTGGATGAGGATCGAGAGATAGTGGCAGGGACTCCCAAGATTTTGGAATTGCTGAGAACTCACTAGGGGAATTTATAGAGTGACAAAGAAGGGGGTAAGAATGCCCTAAACATTGAACAGCAGTTGGAGGATTAGCATCTGGACCTAGCTCTGGGCCTGGGGTTACTGGGAGAACTGGTATAGGGGGAGGAAGTATACAAGGTCTTGGCTTCAACAAGTAAGGGGACAGCTCCAGGAGAGGATGGGCTTCTCTGGGATTTTTGGAAGAAAATGGCTAGGGTGGAGGTCTCTGAATGAATGGGTTATGAGGCTCTGGATGGCATAAGAACATTTTTACTTAGCTTAAGAGATTGGAGGCTGATCTCTTTCTGCTGCAGAATATGTATTGCAAGGATGATGTGGATCAAGTAGAGTGGACTAGAGAATGAGGAGGAGCTACTGCTTGGATAGGCAAAGTGGCAGTTTTGATACAGAGAGGTAAAGGGGATTTGAGTGGAATTAGAAGCTTGGGAGATCATTTGGTATAGGGGGGATGATATTAACCATAGTGAGAACTAGTGAGAGTTGGCTCTTATTATGGCCCTACAGCTAGGGGTGAGCAGATTGCATAGATTAAGGGTCTTTTAGAGGAGGGTACATTCTTGGAAAATGGGGTGGATGTTCTGGAGAGTGACTTCAATATGGTACAGAATCTTCAGTTAGATAGAACTGATGGAGAGAGGAGTGCTGGCAGAAGGAGTGGTGGCTTCGATGCTTGGAAGGAGGTGGAGAACCTTAGCTTCTTAGAAGATATAGGCAGAACACAGTGGGGAGAAAAGAGGATTTATACACACTGGGTGAATGGACTAGATACAAGGATTGACTAGATACTGATGGCCAAATGCTGGGGCTTAGATGTTTGGAGGACTCTGGAGGTGGAGTAGTGCCTATGGTCAGATTACTGGGGCTTGTTAGAGAGAGGGCAGTTTGGAGAGAGTAGAGATGATCTGGACATTGGCACCTTAACTCCTCCCTACTGGCTGAGAAGATATTGTGGAACTCTTGAGCAGAGGACATTCAGGGGAAGATCACTAGTTGGATACATGAGGGTTTGCCAGTAGATGTCTGATGGATGAAGTTGAAAGAGATTGTGAGAGTTTACTGAGGAGGAGCTGGTAGGGATGCTGGGTGGCAGAGAAGATAGAGAGTGAGGTGTGCTTCCAATAGATTGGTCAGGTTGCAGATAAAATGGGCTGATTTGATAAATTCTGGAGAGATGGATGATTGGTAGTTAGTGTGGGCTAAGCTGGAAGTAGTGGAGTTACAACAGATATTATGAGATGAGGAGGAGATGCAGATGAAAGGAATGGCAGCTAGGTTGAGGTGACAGGGGCTTGAGGAGGAGAAGAGGCCCACTAGATATTTGTCAAGGCTCCTTCAGGATAGAAGGGTGTGACATCAATAGGATGGAGTCCTTAATGTAGAGAGGGAAATAGTTCATAGTATACAACAGATCTTGGAGTTACTGAAGGAGCAGTAGAGGGGTCTGTGGAGTGAGAAGGAAGGGGGTGCTGATGCAGAGGCAATTGGAGACACTCTGGAGACTTGAGAGCTGCCACAAGTGGAGGGTCTGGGGGATTTGATCCTACTGGTCCAAGAGGAGGAGATCCAGAGAGTTCTTGTAGCAACTAAGCTTGGAATGGCACCAGGAGAGAATGGACTACCTTGGGACTTTTGGAAGAAGATGGCAAGAGTCCCAGGAGTGTTAGGTGAGATGGCAGCTCTCTGTGACATTATTCTTCTAAATGGCCAGTGGGTGGGAGGACAGGACCTAGGGCTGGTGGCCCTGTTATATAAGGATAAGAGGAGGAGAGAGGATTGGAAGAACTAGAGACTGATCATGCTTCTGGATATGGACAGAAAGATGGTTACTAAAGTGATTATAGCAAGATTACAGAAGATTGCCCAATAGGTATTGGGTGAGGAGCAGTGGGGTTTTGTTGAAGGTCAACTTGTCAGAGATAGGATGGCCTGGGTCCATGGCATCATTAAAGGGATATGGGCTAGTGGATTGGATGGGAGACTGGTCTTTTTGGACCAAGAGAAGGCTTATGACCAGGTCTGGTGAGTGTGGTTGGACAAGGTGCTGGACAGAATTGGAGTTCCTCTAAAATTTTAAGCTTCTATGTTGAATCTGTTAGATGGCAGTAGGGTGGTACTGATGTGTAATGGTTACCAAGATCTGGCATTTCCCTTGGGGAGAGAAGTTTCTCAGGGAGATCCACTGTCTCCTATTCTATATACCCTTTCACTAAAACCTTTGATGGATAGAATTCAGCAGAAGGTGACAGGGCTCTCTATTTTTGGTATAGTGTGAAAGGTGGGGGCCTTTGCAGATGATATGGTGGTTAGACTTGGATCAGTAGCAGATGTTGAGACCCTTAAGGAGACAGTAGAATGGTATGAGGTATACTCTGGAGCAAAACTCAACTGGTATAAGTGTGAGATAATAGTGTTGGGAAATGGGTCAGTGGGAGGGAATGTCATTGGAACAATTGTCTCTGCAGGAGAGGTAGTGAGATATCTGGGCATCTTCCTTTCAGTATATGGATCTGTATTACTATGAGTGTGGTGGGAGAGGAGGGTGGCTATCTGGAGAGAGTCTCTTAGAGGCTAGGGAGGTTGCTACATCTTCCTGACAGGCTGGGTATCAATTCTGAATGTCTACTGATTCCCTAAGCTATGGTATATGTTCTATCACTTGAACTTTCCTGCTTGGGTGATAAAGAGACTGATGAAACTGGCTAGGGATTGGATTTGGGCTGGGAGGTAGTCCCAGATCAGTTGGGATACCCTTTCAATACCAGTGGTTTAAGAGAGGCTAGGACTGGTGGATTTTTCTAAGAGACTGTACTGCATGAGAGCTTGGTGGTTGAAGCAGGCTGTGGAACTGAGCAGAGGGGGATGGGTGCCACTGATGCAGAAGGTGTGGGAGATGAGATTCTCTCCAAGAGGGTCCTTGGGGGATTTGCTATCTCTGGTGGGCCCGGGTGGAAACTATCAGCTAAGGTATAAAGACTTCTGGTGGGGTGTAGCAGATAGATTACACTATATAGACTTATGCTGATATAGCAATGAAGGGGAGATACTATAGAGACCAGCTATGTGGAGATGAGATAGACTGCTTTTGGGAGGTACTCTACTTATTGAGTTTGATATTACAGATGGAGTGGAGTATTAGTGGAGACTCATTCAGGATCTTTGGCCTAGGAGTTGGCAAGCAGTGAGGATTGGCAAGGAGTGAGATTGGGCAGAAGTCTGGGCATAGAGTGCTGAAGTATTAAGGTGGCTTTCTTCCAAGTTCTGGATAATAGTGGTGAATGCTATAGAGGAATATCATGTTGAATTTCTGGACTGGATATCTGGTAGATGGTGGACTACTTAAATGTGAGGAGTGTTACAATGTAGGACAGATTGGGGGATTTGTGCAGATATCAGAACATTGGCTGGGAGAGTACAAGATTTTGGGGGATTTTTGAATAGTGGTAGAGAATGAGATGGGTGTGAAGAGAAGACTAGATGGGGAGAGAGGTTGCTGGGAAGATTTGAGAACTAGGTTGGTGGGAGATGTGGGCAGTGAATGGCTCACTGTAGGGTGGGTTTTAGCTGTATAGGTAGGACTGGCTGGACATTGGCTCTTTATTTATAAGGAGGGATAACAGCTGGGTTTTCAGGAGAGATTGTTGATATGGGAGGAGTTGGTAGGAGATTTGCTAATAGAGTGGTGGGTTGGATGGGGCCCCAGGGTAGGTATCACCACCATCTGATGTAGGAAATTTGTAAACAGAGTAGTGGGTGAGTGGAGGTAATTAATGACCTAATAGTCTTTAATAGAGAGGGTGTAGGGGGGGGGTGGGGCCTAGGGGGATCAGATAGGGGAGGGCTTGGTGTAATATATATTAGATAGATAGATATATTAATAAAGAAAGGAGTTTAAGAGACTATAAAAGTAAAAAAAAATAAAAAAATAAAATAAGATTCTGTTTATATAAATCTTATATTCTGTGACTTTGAGCTGACTTGGCTTTGTATGCTGTAACTTCAGTTTGACTCAGCTTTATGATCTTGTAGATGATTTCCAGATTTGTTCAGAGGTCACATATGATTTCGGTGGCTTATTCAGAGGGTGACATGTGATTTCAGTGACTTGGAGGTTGTGCACTTACAGTAAGAGTCTCAATGTCCATATGATGCAATATTTTATTTGATAGCTCAAGAAACAACATGAGTCATATTAATAAACTTCAGCAGAGAGCTACTGCATATTGTAGTCATACCAGCTCAGTACTATATGAGTACCAAAAAAATATCAATTCTCATAAAGATATACCCCCTCAATATTATATAAACCAAGATATACTTAACTTATTCTTCAATTGACTCTCAATATATTCATGATTCCAGAATGCTACTAACTCAATCTTCTCTTACTAATCTTGGAAATTTTAATCTTAAAAAACAAGCTGATAAATATATTAATAATAATGACAGATACATCACTGAGGATAAAGTGAGATCAAAACAGACTCAGGACATAATGTCAAAATAGACATAGAGAGTGAAGCAAACTTGGAGACTAACTCAGAGGTCAATTCAGAGGCCAACTTGGAGGCCCACTCAGAGGCCCACTCAGAGACCAACTCAGAGGCCAACTTAGAGATCAACTTAAATACCAATATGGAGAACAACTCAGAGATTCACTTGAAGATCTACTTGAAGGACAACTCAGAGAGTAACTTAGAAAGTAACTCAGAGATTGAAATAGATATTGATATGGAATTTACACCATTATTTCAAAAAGGTGCTACAAGAAGATACAATGGTCACTATGGTCCTCACTTCTCAAACTATACTGCTGCTGTAATGTTAACTTTTCTTATGACTGCAAAACTTTCAAAAAAGAACTACAATCTTCTCACTTGCCTCTTGAACCATTCTGAGTTCAACAAAGACCACTTGCCTATCTTCTATAAGACTGCAAAAGGCTACTCCGAGGAATCTCTTATCTTTCAATTCATTATTGAAATATTATATCTATATCTAGCCAAGCTATAGTTGTACCTACATATACTTACTCAATCAAGGACATTATAAGATGGTAACTAAAAATACTATCATTATGAGATATATACTATATATTTTGGACCTCATTATAAGGTAACTTAACTATGAGAATTCTGAGATAGAGAACTTTGGCAATGATCTCCACTCTTTAGAGCAAGAGAAGTACATAGAACAGATGGTATATATATGACAATATTTTTTACAAATATCTTAAAAAATAGTACTTATCTATCTATTTTGAAATAATAGGAACATGTATTTATCATAGCAACTTTATTTAGATAACTGGTAATATATACTACTATGAGTAGGTGTGTGATATTTTTATAGAACCAGAGGTATATAGAAATAATTTATAATTAGAATTTAATCCTCTTCTTATATTTGATGAGCTCCTAAGTCAATTACCAACTAAGACAAGAAAGCAAACAGTATCTCACAATTCTTATCTCTGACTTAATGAGTGGTTCAAGAATGAAATTTCTTCTAATCAAGTTTCAGTAGTCTTTAATACACAGTTCTATCAGTCACCTGACAAGAAGACAAATACTGTCTATATCATTAAGGTAATATACAACACACCCTCATCTATAGAGTTATGCATATACATATGTAATATAGATGAGCACCACTATCTTCCTTCAGAGTATCAACAATCCTTAGTATCACTATTTGGTATGAGAACTTTGAAATTATTTATTGACTTATATTATAATGATTTTGGTATCTTCATTTTTATATATAATACTTTGAGAGGGATATATATTATCATTTGGAACTTGCCGTTGAATCTTAGACAAAAGTTTCAAAATATTAATCTTCTGAGGTTTATACCCTTTAGTGTTAGATTTGAAGATTTTATTCAACCCTTTGTGAAAGAGCTACAAGAGCTAGAGAGTAGTGTTATTTGAGATTTAGATGGTGAGAAAGTTTGGGTTATTGCAGATATGTTTTTTTTTTTTTTTTTTTTCTGCTTTTATAATTATATTTATCATATGCATTCACATTTACTGCATTCACCACATTTACTGCATTCACTACATTTTACTGCATTCACCACATTTCACTGCATTTTACTGCATTCCCCACATTTTACTCATTCACCGCATTCACTGCATTTACCATATTCACTACATTTCACTGCATTTGCCACATTTTACTACATTCACTACATTCATCACATTTCACTGCATTCTACCACATTCACCACATTTACCACATTTACTACATTCACCACATTAACCACATTCACTGCATTTACTACATTCACCACATTCACCACATTCACTATATTCACCATATTTACTGCATTCACTGCATTCACTGCATTCACCACATTTACCACATTTACCACATTTATTGTAACATTATTTAGGACTTGGTGTCATTATAGTAGATCTTCCACAAGGCAACTCAGTTGTAACAATCAAGTATTGTAATGCTGACTGAGGCTGTCACCATTGTCTTGCTATACAATCTGACCTATAACCCTACTTTTGATTTTCAGAAGTACTCAAGATAACCATATTACAATATACCTGTTAGATGAGCTTAGAACAATCAAATCTAAAACTCAATAGATGCCATTTTCTTCTCAATGGGGCCTTACTCTCAGTTCCTTAAACCCACTCGATACTCTCAATTTTGATCAGTATCTGCAGATACTATAAGATCCTGTACACATTCTTCTTCAGAACATTACTAGAAATCTCATCACTTCAACACTTGATCTACTTAATACTGATGGTCAAAACTACTTTGCTTAGCTTGTCATGTAATATAATCTTCCTCACAGTTGGCCACACTTCCAACACCTTATTAGATATTTTAAAAGTTCTTTTTTTTTTTTGATTTCAGTTATGATGGTGGAACTTATTATAATTGCACATCTATATGAAAAACACTTCATTGATAGAGAGCTGAGTGAAATATGGTATAGACTCAAGCTATGGTGATCATTACAGATGTTGCTGAAATTTTATAATGCTGGATACTTATGGCTCATACAAATAAAATTTGCTTTTCTGCTAATATCAGTAGTTACTGTGAACTTGACATTTCTCTTGAAGCTATTGCAAATCAGCTTATCAAGATTTGTAAGAATGAAAATAAAATGAAAATGAGAATCTTTATAAAATATATACATTATATTCTTATTAGATATTTTTTATTTAATAGGTTTTTCCACAATTATTTAGAAATAAGCCAACACTTTATACTCTTTTACATCTTTATCAATAAGTTCAATTCTTTAGTAGTCTTCACAATTTGTCTGTTGCTAGTAAGGAGATAGCACACTGTCTCTACAAAAGAATTATTCTATCAACAAACAGACAAAACCCCCAGCATGATCTGATAGTTTTTGAAAATATTATACAAGGAATACATTTTACACTTAAGAATCAAGAAAGTGAAGGACTGAAGACTCTATATGGACTTGGATTATTTGACAATGTTTACTTTAAGTCAAGTACTGATCAATTGGTATATAAGAGTAATAGTACAGAAGAAGGTACTTATTTATTTATTTATTTATTAGAGAGGACATTGTTGTACATATATACTATTATACCATCATGAGGCTTCTTTGTACTGTCAGTATATATGTTGCTATTACTTCTTATAGTATCAAATTCTGATAATATAATCATGGTGATAATTCAGTATAATGAGAATCTGACTGAGACCATATCATATTTAATAGCATATCTGCAGCATCCAAACCAGAAATAATAATGTATACATATTCAATTATCTTACTCTATTCATCTTATTCATCTGTCTTATCTCATTATATTTATCTTAATTAATTTTTAAATTAAACTATTCTATACTGTGATAATATAAACTTCTTCAACATTAAGATATATGGCAAATCACTTAGTAGTGATCACATTATCCATTTACATTTTACTTTGCAAATTACTACAACTCTTACATAAGCTCAACTTAGTGAACTTATAGAAGCAAATGCTGAAGAAGGCATCAGAATACTTCAAATATACAAGATAGTTAAGTTTTTTAAAGCTATCTCTTATTGGGTTTGTGGTCATATGATTGAAGAGGATATTAGTATCATTTAACTTTGGATTCATATTGGTAATATTATTAAATTTTAAGTAGTTTGAGAGTCTGATCAATATGGATTTATAAGAGTTTTAGATATTATATTGCATGAGTATAGTGTTTTTCTTGTTGTTGGTTGGATTATTACTACTGATTACAAGTACTCTATCTTTGGACTACCTGAGTATCAGAAGCTTACACTTTTTGAGAAATACAAGTTGGGCTTCTTCTCACTCTCACTTATTAATGAGTCTTGCTTTATAAATAGTATCCACTTTGAGAAGGTTGATTGTAAGCTGTTGTGCAATAATTGAATATTTCAGATTATTTAGTTATTTCAGATTGAGCTTATCATTATTACAAATAATCTTTTATTTTTATTTTTATTTTATTTTATTTTTTTTTTTTTATAGTCACTTGGACTCCGCCTTTATTACCAGTCTATGAATAAGTATACAACATCACCACCCACTACCCAATCCCCATAGGGGGGCTCCTCCCCACCTTCTCACGAATAAAGATCACCCTACCACCCACTATGCCAACTCTCCCCCCACTCTGGCCACAAATGTTCTCTACTATGTAGCATCTCCGACCACCCTGCAACCCCCAACCAAGCCACCAGCCTGTTAAGGTGTCTTCCATCAGCCTGTGCCACTGCACCAACCAGTCCCCCAAGCTCTGCCTGCTTCTATCCTCAAAGACAAATAACCAGTGACTGGCCAGTCCTACCCAAATAGCCAATGCCCAGCCCAAAGTAATCTACTCCTTCCCTATCTCCCCTACCAATCTGTCCCTCAAGTCCTCCCACCTCCCTCATACTTCATCTCCCCTACACCATACCCCCAAGCATTCCCCAATTGCACACCAAAAATCCCCCAACACCTCACACTCTCCTAGCCAATGTTCAGGCATCTATACCCAACCCCCCTCCTGCCCTACATTATGGCACTCCTCACAGTCAAAGCACCCCCCTATGATGAGGTGCCCAGAGCAAAAGTTGAGCATCACATTCCTCCGCAGCATATGCCACCAGACCACCCAGTACTTTGGTGGCATCCACTTTCTCACCGCAGCACTCCAAGTCCAAACACCATGCCAGTCCCAATCTTTACCGATTCCAACTCCTTGCCAACCGCTAGGCCACAGATCCTGGCCTGGCCCCCTTTGGCATTCCATTCCATCACCTATGTCGAACTCAATCAAAGGGGTGCCACCCAGCAGTATATGATCCCATCTCCACATCGCCAGGCCCCACTCCTCCTCTCCTTCATTCCCCTGCCAATGAATTCCAATGTGGTGCACCCCCTCTGCTATCCCCCACCAAAATCCTCTATATCGCAGTCACTTAGTATCCTGAAGTCCAACCAATGTGAGAAGATCCCCAGTTGTGCCCCTCGGTGATGTCCGCCTCTCTCAGATTTTCTGCAGTAGAGGGACCCAGTCACCTCTCAATTCTACTGCCGTCTTTAGCCACCATGCTCGCAAGCAGTGTAGCTGTTTTGGGAAGTCAACCAGCCCCAGACCACCTCTCGCCACTGGTAGGGACAAGGTCTCCCAATCAATCTGACTCTGCCTTCCAGCCCAAATCCATCCCTTCACTGACTTCACCAATCTCTTCACCACCCAAGCTGGAAAGTCCAGATGATACGCCAGGTACCACAACTTTGGCAGCCAGTAGACATTCAAAATTGAGACCCATCCTGCCAGAGAGAAATGTCTTCCCCCCCAACTCCACAGAGCCCCCTCCCAGATGCCAATCCTTTGCTCCCACCAGAGCCTGGGCAGAACTGATCCGTAGACCGACAGATAGATGCCCAAGTACTGCACTGCTTCACCATTGGGGATAATTGTTCCTATATCCTCCCCTCCCACCAGACCATTGCCAAGCACCATTGTTTCACACTTATGCCAATTCAACTTAGCTCCCGAGTGCTCCTCATACCACTCCACCATCTTCTTGAGCTCGTCAATGTCAGCAATAGAACCCAAGCCAACCACCATGTCGTCTGCAAAGGCCCCAACTTTCCATCTTATGCCAAAAACAGAGAGTCCTTCTATCTTCCACCGAATTCTATCCATAAGGGGTTCCAGAGAAAGAGCATACAAAATGGGGGACAGTGGGTCCCCCTGGGGCACCCCCCTGCCCAAGGGGAATACTACCCCTTGATGACCATTGCACATGAGCGCAGTCCTACTCCCTTCCAGTAGGCTGACCATTGCTGACCAGAATTGGGACAGAACCCCCATCCTATCCAAAACTTTCACCAGCCAAACTCTTTGCACCCAGTCGTAGGCCTTCTCCTGGTCCAAGAAGACTAGATGCCCATCCAGTCCACAGGCTCTTGCCCCTTCAATAACTCCATGTACCCAGGCAGTGCCATCCCTGATGAGCTGACCACTCACAAATCCCCTCTGCTCCATACCCACAACTTGCTGGGCCACCTTCTGTAGTCTCGCCACCACCACTTTGGTCACCAACTTCCTGTCCATATCAAGCAACATTATCGGCTGCCAGTTCCTCCAATCCTCCCGCCTTCCTTTTTTTTTATAGAGTAGCATTACCAGCCCAAGGTCTTGCTCCCCCACCCACCTCTCTGTCTGTAGAATTGAGCCGCACAATGCTGTCATCTCTCCCATCACCCCTGGGACTCCAACCATTTGCTTCCAAAAGTCCCAGGGCAGACCATCCACTCCAGGTGCCATACCTGGCATTGTCGCGGCGAGAACCTGGTGGATCTCATCTTCCTGTACCGACATCACCAGGTTATCTAGCCCCTCGACTCATGGTGGGTGCCAATCCTCCAATACTCGGTCAATAGTCATAGCATCTGCCCCACCCTCCTCCTCACTCTACAATCTACTCCATCTCTCCTTCAGCAATCCAAGAATGTCTTGTACACTATGCACCAGTATACCCTCAGAGTCCAACACCCCTTCCCACCATTGCTCTACCCTTCTTGCCCTAAGAGCCCTTGTAAGAAACTTGGAAGGCCTCTCCCCTTCCTCCAAATCTTGCCAGCAGAGATGTGCTGCCAAACCCTGTACCCTTGCTTCCTCCTCTTCCTGCAGCACCTGTTGTAGTTCCCTGACCTCCATTTTCACCCTCATTATCCTCCAATCATCTTCTCCCTCCAGCATTTTTAACCTTGCCCACTCCTCCAGGAGCCTAGTTAATCTAGCAGAAGCCCAACGCACTCTACGCCTCCTCTGCTTCCCAGCCTCCTTGCCAGCCTTGCTCCAATAAATCTTGGCCATCTCCTTCAACCTCAACCTCATCCACCGAACTCCAACTGGGACACCTTCCTGCCGCCAATCCTCCACCCTCCGCTGAATGTCCGTAGCCCACCCCTCCCACTGGGTCTTGTCATCTAACAAAGAGGAATTGAGGCGCCAATGTCCAGGCCCATCCCCACTTCCCCCAAAGCATCCCTGTCCCAAAAGCCCCCAGTGGTCCGACCATTGGCACCATTCTATCTCCAGTGACTTCCAAACATCTAGGCCCCAGCAGCTGGCTATCAGAATCCAGTCGATTCTTGTCCCCATACCCCCTGCCCAATGTGTATAAACCCTCCTATTCCCCCAGTACTCTCTCCCAGCGTCTAACAGTGCACTCAGTCTCTCGACCTCCTCCCATGCTGCCAGTCCTCCACTCCTGCTCTCAGCACCTCATCCTCCATCTGTTCTATCCAATAGTGCATCCTGAACCATATTGAAGTCACCCCCAAGCATATCCACCCCAGCCTCTACAAAGTTCCTGCTCTCCAGTAAACCTGTCATCCAATCTACCCTCTCACCCCGTACTGCAGGACAGTAGCAGGAGCCAACTGTAACTGGCTCCCAACCTGCATGAATCCACTCTCCCCAGACTAGTCTCTCCCCCCAGCATCTCACATCCTGTATCTCCCCTCTGCCTTTCCAAACCAAAATTCCAACCTTGCCCTTCCAAATCGCTGCACCTCCCCATTCCTTTGTCCACTCTCTCTTATCTGAATCATCCTCACACCTAACATCCTGCAATAGGAAGAGATCGGCCTCCAATCCCTTCATCTAAGAAAAAATGTTTCGACATCGAGTAGCCCCCCATAACCCATTCACATTTAAAGAAAAAATGTTGGTTGTATTGTTCATAATAAAATATGTTACGTTGTCAATCGATCCTTACTGCTCCATGCTCATCTCCTCCTATGCCATGTCCAGATTGTGTTCTGCAGCCACCTCCTCCTCTTCCCTCCTCTGAGCCTCCAATCCAGCCAGCAGTTCATTCATCTTGTCATCTGCCTTCTTCTCAAACTCCTCCCGGTATTCGATGCATGCCTCCTGCCAGAGCTGCAGTCTATGGAACTTGTTCCAGCAGTACTCAGCCCTCTCTCCCACAATGACTGCCATCTCTGCCTCCCTCTCCTTATCCACCTCATACCCTTCCTCTGCTAGGTACACTGCAAGAATTTCTGCCTTCAACGCCTTCCTCACTCCATCCCCCTGCAGTATTCCTGCCCAGTGCTCATCACTCATCACCTGCAAGTCCACCTCCCCCAACTCTTCTGCCGCTAGGTCATTCATCATCCGGCACATCCAAAGTAAGTTCCCCACCTCCTTCCCCCCCAGAGTCACTGGCCTCCCACCGTCCAACATAGTGGTGTCAGCTCCGACACTCGCAGACTCATCCCACACCTCTGGGACATCCACCAGTTCCTCCTCACCAGCAGCCACCACCTGTCCACCATACACCACCTCTGGAACCCCGAATTGCACCCTCTGGGCCCCTCGCATGTGTACATCCTCTACCACCCTGTTTCGGGAAGCCGGGCCACACCTAATAAGGGGGATAGGGGTAGGGGAGCCCTCCCAATCCTCCTCCCAAACCTCAAGCATGCCATCAGCATATAGGTCCTTACTAGTCTTCTTCTCATCCACCCCTGCCTCCTTCCTGTCTTTCCCCTCCCCCTCACCAGCCCAGATACTCGCTCCGGCACCCCCAGCCCCCTTCCCCTCTCTCACACTCCCCAGTGGCCTGTCGTCCAGCTTGGCCAGCAACTCTTTCTGCCTCTTATGCCCCTGATCCCTTTCCCACTGCTTCTTGTTCACTCGAATCCGCTTTCCATCCACCACCTCCAAGTGTGTTGCCTTCATGAAAGCTGCCCAAGGCTTCGCCCGCTTCTCCACAGCACCCTCCAACTCTTCTAGTGCTTCCAACAAATCCTCCTCCTCCTCCTCACTTCCCTTCACCCTCGTCACCTTACACAAAATCGCTCCCCAGAGCATTGCCGAAGTCCAGTCCCTCGCCTTCCCAGTAGCTTCCTTCCCAGCCAGCCTAATCTGCACATCCACGTCCCCAGTCCTGAGTGTGGTCCCTTCCCAGCCAGCCTAATCCGCACATCCACGTCCCCAGTCCTGAGTGTGGTCCCTTCCCAGACCCAAAATCCGACATCTACTACCTCTCCATATTCCGCCATGAAGTCCTCAACCCTCTTTCTCGTCTCCATTGCTGTCACCATTGGCACTCCTTTCACCAGCAGTTGGACCACCGTGGGATCCCACTTCAGACAGCATGCCATCGGAACACACACCTCTCCAACCACCAATCCAACCTTCAATGCCTCCTCCAATGGCGCCGCCTCCTCAAAACCAACCTCCACTCCCTCCAGGCCCTTCAAAAACTTCAGAGATACAGCCCCTGCCATCTGCTTAGCGATGAGCCCCAACACCATTTTCGCCGTCACCACTAGGCCCCGGAAGCACAGTGTAACTGCGAATGCCGAGATCGACTTTTTAAGCAATGGGGCCACCGCCAGACCCGTCACACCATCAGCCAAGTCCCCTTGTCATCTAAGCCTCAGCTGCTCAGCCTCGCCATCAGCTGTCACATCTGGATTTTTTTCCAGATTGACAGTCCCACTGCCATCAGCATTCACACTCCCCCCAGCCACTACTCCCCCAGCTCTACTGCCCCCTCTTCCAAGGGCTGCTCCTCCCTGCACCAGCACCTTCTCCTTCTCAGTCTCCTTGCCCTTCCTCAGCCAGCCCTTCAGCCCTGATGTCTGTTGTCTCCCCTTCACCATCTCCATGAAGCTCGCCCTCCCAGATCCAAAGCCTCTGCTACCTCCTCCACCCCTCCCACGTCCACCAGCCAGCAGCCCCCTCATACCCCCCCCCAGGCCTGGACCCCGCCCCACCTGCTGCCAGTTGAAAGCACTTGGGCCACCCTGCCCAGTATGCACCTCAGGTTGCTTGTCGGTCGACATGTTGTTAGTCTCTTTTCCCCAAAAACGATATTGTATGTGCTCTCCAAAGGTTGTGTAACCTGAATGGTACTGGAAAGAGGGTCGTGCCCTGCTCCTTTCTCCACTACCTTACTGGTCACAAGGTTTGGTGGGCAACCTTCGGAGTCCCCTTTCCCCTATTATTACCCCCTCTACCTCGGATTGGTTTGCTGTGCCTGCATGGGCATGGTGGGAGGAGGGCAATGGTGATGAGTTGCCCTTTTATTGGTGTCGGATCAGTGTCTTCTCCACTTTTTCGCAGTTTCTGGTGCCTTCGGCTGCATCTGGAGTGTATCTGTTTTGGTGCAGCGCCTTCTTTCTTTTGCCATCACCAACAAGGTGCTGTCTTGGTGTGTCTCGGGCTACATAGGGAGTTGGCCAACCTTGGGCATCAAGTGCTCAGTGTAGGTTACCTGCAGGTCCTCGGTGCCTGTGGTGGGGCCCTCTGGCTTTGGTAAGCTTCCCAGCAAGCGCAGTTCTGGCGTAAGTAACTGCTTTTCAGGTGGTGTCAGGCTGGGAGGGGAGATGGCCATCACAGATAGGAGGAAGGGCAATAACAGTGAACCAGTAGGGTGCCAGGCTGGGGGTGGTCATCAGGGCTGGGGCAGGTGCTGCTTCGGTGGGGCCTTTTGCTTGGTGCAGCACAGTTAGGTGGTAGGTAACACTCTCGGCTTCTTTTGGCCAGTAGCAGGGTGAGGCCCCAGTCGTCAGAGGGGGTCGGGGGGCCCAAGGCTATCTATTTCAGATGTCTTGGCTGCACTCAACTGGAACCGGGAGCTGACATGGCAACGTGATCAAGGCCCACAGGCTTGAGTAGTGGGGTATTGGGGGTTTCCTCCTGTCTCATGTGTAAGTCCTTTACTCACCTCAACTGAGAGAACTAGGCCCTACCTACCGTGTTGTGCTTTGACAAGGGTTTTTCTTTGCCTGTCATTCTCTTTGGAGTGGTAGGGGCTATTCTATTCAGCTTGGGCATGGCCTTGTATATACGTTGGGTTCTCAGGTGTGTGCTTTCGGTCGTTGGCATATGGTTGGGTTTCCCCTGGTGGTAGGGAGAGTATGGTATGCAGAATGAGGTGCAGGCCAATATAGGCCCTGCTGCGCCTGGCATGGTCAAGCTACTGGACAATAGCTAGCCTAGGTTAATGGGGGGGCAGTGCTTGGTGGGTGGTGGGGGAGGGTTTTGGCCTATATAGTCTAG
>RBNI01000917.1:0-25833 GCA_003990745.1 Jimgerdemannia flammicorona | reverse complement strand
TTTTTTAATGGACTCATGTCTCACGGAATTTTATTGGAAGGGAACCTAGACTATATAGGCCAAAACCCTCTCCCACCACTCACCAAGCACTGCCCCCCCATTAACCTAAGCTAGCTATTGTCCAGCAGCTCAACCATGCCAGATGCAGCAGGGCCAATGTTGGCCCACACCTCATTCTGTACACCATGCTCTCCCTACCACCAGGGGAAACCCAACCATATGCCAACGACCAAAAGTGCATGCCTGAGAACCCAACATATGTACAAGACCATACCCGAGCCAAATAGAATAGCTCCCACCATCTCAAAGAGAATGATAGGCAAAGAAAAACTCTCATCAAAGCACAATATAGTGGGTAGGGTCTAGTTCTCCCAGTTGAGGTGAGTAAAGGACTTACATGTGAGGTAGGAGGAAATCTCCAATACCCCACTACTCAAGCCTGTAGGCCTCAATCACATTGCCATATCAGCTCCCGGTTCCAGTTGAGTGCAGCCAAGATGCCTGAAATAGATAGCCTCAGGCCTTCTGACCCCCCCTGATGACTGGGGCCCATCACCAAAAGAAGCCAAGAGTGACACCTACTACCTAACCACACTGTACCAATCAAAAGGCCCCACTGAAGCAGCACCTGCCCCAGCCCTGATGACTGCCCCCAGCCTGGCACTCTACTGGTTTACCATTATTGCCCTTCCTCCTATCTGTAATGGCCATCTCCCCTCCCATCCCAACAATACCTGAAAAACAGTCACCTACACTAGAACCGTGCTCGCTGGGAAGCTCGCCAAAGCCAGAGGGCCCCACCATAGGCACCGAAGACCTGCAGGTAACCTATACTAAGCACTTGATGCCCAAAGTTGGCTGACTCCCTACATAGCCCAAGACACACCAAGACAACTCCTTGTTGGTGATGGCAAAAGGAAGAAGGCACCATACCAAAATGGGTACACCCCAGATGTAGCTGAAGATACTAGAATCCATGAAAAAGTGGAGGAAGTACTGATCCAACACCGATAAAGGGGCAACTCATTACTATTGCCCTCCTCCCACCATGCCCCTGCAGGCACAGCAAACCAACCCAAGGTAGAGGGGGTAATAATAGGGGAAAGGGGACTCAGAAGGTCATCTACCAAATCTTGTAACCAGTAAGATAGCAGAGAAAGGAGCAAATATACCAAATTCTCTTCAAGGTATATCTCTTAGACTAACTCAAGTTTGTTATAAGCAAGTTCTTATTAGAGTACCTTCCCAAGGTCTTATAGTCCTCAAACTTCTTATCTTTAACTGTCTTGTTATCTCTTAGATTGCTTGCAAGGAAGTATGTATAAGTGAAACTGGAACTTGATTGACTTTATTTCAGAGAAAATAAGAGGAGTATTTATACAAAATATAATTCAATGGTTGCTAAGATATAAAGCTATGTATAAATTCCAATAACTAAAACTACTAATTCCAGAGTCGGCACTGATGGTTGTACAGGTTCAGGATACTGGTATTATTTAGTATCACATCAAAATGCAGTGCTGGAACAATTTCACGTTACCTCAGAATACCAGTGCTGGCATTATCCAGTGTTACATGAGAATACCAGTGCTGGTATTATCCAGTGTAACAAAGAACTTAGAGCAGAAAGTTCAGGATCATGGGGGCTTCATCATCATCATCACTGAAGGAGATGAGATCTGCAAATTCATTGTGTAGGTCACACGTTTCGTGTATGTTGATGTCATGTGGGATGACATCATCACCAATGACATCATCACATTTGGCTATAGCAGGGAAATCGGGAATAAGGAGATCTGGAGCTCTCCAGTCTATGAGGTTATCTTCCACAAAATAGGGAACAAATGTGGGGTCTTAGAGAGGTCTAACCTGGATGCTTGGGTCTTGGAATACTGAGATCAATCCTTGCAGGAATTGGTCTAGGTTGTTCTGAAGGATAGGATACCAGAAGTCTTCTATTTCTTCACTATTGAGAGTGATAGTGGACTGGGCTTCTGCAGCCACCCTAGCTTCTAGCACATTGATATGATAGGATGACAGATCTCTGAAGTCTGAGACTCTAACATACTCCAAGTTGGGGATCGACCATGGTACATGCCTGAAGATCTAATGGATCTTCTTAGCTGTCCTCATTTCGCGTATATCCATGAGAGTGGCATCTTGTAGCTCTTGAGTACTGGCCTGTAGGAACTCCCAGCAGAGGAGATTTCCTATTTCATACTCCTACCACATTTAGAGACATTTGATAGCAATGGTGATCCTTGTTTCCATTTCACGGTGGTAGAGAATAAAGTGATAAGGGTCTGTAGTACCCAGGTTGATACTGGGAGTCCTTCTTGAGCGGGTCCTCATGGCTCTTCTGATGTCTTGAAACATCCTCTCTTCAACTGAGGTGCCTTGGTGGTTTCTTGACCTTGAGGTTTAGTGGGCAGTAGACATTTTGTTTGTGGTAAGTCTTTGAGCTATTTTGGGATTAATGGTTCTTGTTAGTTGCTACTACTGCAGTTCCTTGGTCCTTCTTTTATATTCCTCAAGATGCTTGTACTGTGGTCATAATAACTTACAGTTGGTCATCATTGCTCATCTCATATGCCGTATAATCTTCTTGTGCTCCGATCTGGTGGCTTGCAAGGAAAGGCTGTCTCCTGTGCTGATGTCATTATTCTGGGGTCACCATTATAATATCTTCTATAGATAATAGTACTATAAGTTACAGAGTTATAGTATACTAGCAGCTGTTGCTTGTTTCATTTGTACTTAGGAGGTGGAGTTGTTGATTCAATCTTGAGAGTTGTCTGAAGATACAGATTGTGTTCTTCAGTCTCTTCATAATAGTTGAAGTAGTTAGATATAAAGGCAGATTAGTACTCATATCAGTGATTATTATCCCAATAGGTCTCATAGGTGGTTATGAACTATTGTAAGTTTATCAGCAAGATTGGTGGAGTGATCAGGGCTGACAGAGATCCTTGGTTGGAGGTTATATCAGCATCAGAGAGATTGTTATCTTCTGCTTCATTATTGTTGAACTAAATTATATCATAGATATTCTTTATAGTATATCCAACTTGGAGCATTTGCAAGATGTAGTTATTGGAGTATAGGAAGGTTCTGTCTGTAGTTTGAATATACTCAATATACTTGTAGTTGAGTTCTTATATCATATTATCAATTTGGCCATAGGACAGAGTGATAATCATTTCAGCAGTACTGACTTAGGAGTGGGGAATAAAGGTACTGTACTTATAAAAGAGTTCTCAGTGTTTGCAGATAATGAGTTTCTGGTATTAAGATATCTGAGTAATATCTATATTATAGTAGTATTCAACCATATCTTCTAGGAGGTGGCTGATCTGGTAGTAGCTTGAGATTTGTCTAATTCAGTAGACTTTACTGAGTATGTTCAGGGTATTCTATCAGGCTTCTATAAAGTAGAGAGGTACTAGGCTATAGATATTTATAAGGGGTAAGAGAGATATGACTTGATTGATAATGATATTTAAAATATCAGCATAGATATAGTTATAGATCTCAGTAGTTATATTTGTATATATGTTTAAGAGTTATAGTTGTTTGTTTGGTTTATTATAGCTCTCCATTTTGATGTGTCTGAGTGCTCAGTATATATGTATTTAGTCCTGATTAATAAGGTTCTATTTGTGTAATTTTGTATTCTGTGACTTTAAGTTGACTCAGCTTTGTATTCTGTGACTTTGGTTTGACTCAGCTTTATGATCTTGTATATGATTTCTAAATTTATTCTGAGAGTGATATGTGATTTTGATGGCTTAGAGGTTGTGTACTTATAACTCTCTCCTTCTTAGCTTTTGACATCCTTGTCAAGATTTTCCATTTTTCTCAGAAAGTAACATGCTCATAGTATAGTTGCCTAACATATTGAATTTGTATATTAAAGAGTCATATGTTTGATATTATATACCAGAAGTAATTCTGATGTCATTCATTATTAGAGAATTTCCTCTAAGAAATCTTCTTAAATATCTATGCCTCATTTCCCACTAGTGGTATGGAGAGAATAGACTAGCTTTTAGTTTTGCTATTTTTTTAGAGAGTTGGTATTCTTTTGTCTTGACTTGCTGAGTTCTTGATTTTATTTATAATAATTATAAGAGTACTTAATGTTCAAGAGTAGTAGTATATAGTATAGACTAATAGATGCTGGAGTATTCAGTTTTAGTTATTCAAAGAATCATATTCTTGAACTATATTGGTAGCATTCTAGAGGTTAGTCTTGGATTTCTATATCACATTATGGATTGGATAATCTTTCTATTTGACAAGGTACTCTGGATGGTTCTTGTGGTTATATTTGTTGAGAATTTATTCAACTTCATATTCTTCTTAATTATTAATAATGATAGGTGCAGATGGTTTTATAGTTTAGTTTAGAAATAGCTTATCATCATTTTTATTATATTGCTTGAGATATTGGATATTGAAGACTGGGTGAATTTTAATGGTATCTAATAGTGCCAATTTGTAGAAAGTTAGAGAAACTTGTGCAATGACTTTGAATAGTTTAATAAATTTGTTATTTAGTTTCATAGATAGTCTATATTTGAGGTTATCAACTTAGTATCCTTAGATATCTAGTAAAACTTTTTCTCTAATATCAAAAGTTTCTTCTCAGCAATGCTAGTTAACATACTGTGACTATTGTTCTTAAGCTTAGAATAAATTCTCAATTGTAATCTGACTTAAATTGTATATTCAGAGTAAGAATTCTTCAATAGCTTCAATAGTAGAGGGTTCATCAGTAGTTCAGATAAGTGTTAGAGAGGTGTTTGGGTTTTGTTCAGTATTGGTGAAGAATAGAGTCATTTCAAGAGAGGCTTACTTACTATTATTGTAAGCAAACTTAACTGTAGTGAGGTATTCATACTAATCATCTTGCCTATAAGAAATATAGTTCCTTAATATTTGTTCTAGAGTTCAATTCATTCTTTCAGTTTGACTATTAGTTTTAGAGTAAAAGACTATAGATAGTACAAGTTTCATTCCAAGATATATATATAGGACTTTTCAAAAGTGACTGGTGAACTTTGGATCTCAGTTACTAACAATAATCTTAGGAAGACTATGATAGGGGAAGATGTTGTCAAATAAGAGTATAGCAATGTCTGGTACTGTTGCAGTAGTAGTAGTTAGTGCAAAGTGGGCTTATTTGCTGAGATAGTCTATAAAGACAATAATTGCATCTTTTTCATTCTTGGTTTATAGTAGTTATATAATGAAGTCTATAGAAATTTGTTCTCAATTAGTAGATGGTACTGGAATAGGGTAGAGTAGACCAGGTTTTGCTAGTATTGAGGATTTATTGCATTAGCAGATATTATAAAAAGTGATATAGATCTTTAGCTGATCTGCTATTTAGGGCTAATAGAAGTTTTGAGAAATAACTTTATAGTATTTGTCAAATTCTAAATATCCAGCTATAGAGATATTATAATATTTGAATAGGATAGTCCTTTAGAGATCTTGATTATTAGAAATATTATAAGAGGGTTGCTTTTTTAGAGTAACTGTTACATAGTTCTGGAAGAGTTTTCTGGAAGTTCTAGATATTCTGGAAGACCATTTTCTTATGCTCAAGATCAATTTCATATGGAGTATGTCCTCTACACTTATTGATTTTAAGATCGGGTTGATGTCTCAACCAAAGTCCTTTTTCAGACTAGTTCTGGATGTTCAGGATTTTCTGTATTTCAGGAAGTTCAAGAAACTAAGACCAGCTTAGTTGAATTAGTGTATCACTGCAGACAATACCCAATTAGGAAATTTCGTGATGGGGTTAGGAGTGGGACCTAATGGAGAGCAGATTTACTTAAGAGTGGTTTGTGGGTTATTAAATAGATTTATTTGCTATTCATGATATTGCTATACTAGGAATAGTTGTATAAAGAGATATTGTGGGGAAGTGCTCAAGAGTGTGTTCAGATTGTTCAGGTCTGAGATTCTGAGGTCTGGGGGAGGGGGTATTTATACTAGTGAGGGGCTATCTGAGCTATGCTGAATATGGATATAGCACTAAGTGCCTTGCTAAGTCAGAATACAGTCATGTAGTACAAGTGTGATCTGACATGTCAAGAGATCATCTGACTGCTGAGTTAGTTTACAGTCATATCATACAAGGCTAATCTAACTATACTATGACTGCTAAGCTATTTATAGGTTTAGGCACTGTCTGGATAGTCTTCGATGACATCACTATCAATGACATCATCTCTAATAAAGTAGTCATCTAGGAAGAGTGGTTTATGGATTACTTCTCCTTGTTTGCTGAGGTAGTAATATATTGGAACTTCATCACCATCTCACAGGATAGCATCATCTATCTCGTATACTAGATAAGGTATTGGTGGGTGAAGGAGGGGTGCATTATCTTCACTTTCATCGGATTCACTGTCTGTATATCTTCTATAAGTTATAGTACTATGAGTTGCAGGATTATAGTAAGCTGGCAGCTGTGGTTCATGTCATTCGTACTTGAGTGGTGGAGTTGTTGGTTCAATCTTGAGGGTTGTCTGAAGGTACAGGTTGTGTTCTCCAGTCTCTTCATTGTAGTTGAAGTAATTGGGGGTAAATGCAGATTGGTATTCGTACTAGTGGTCATTGTCTCAATAGGTCTCGTATGCAGTTATGAACTATTGTAAGTTTATCAGCAAAGTTGGCAGTATGATCAGGGTTGGTAGAGATCCTTGGCTTGAGGTCATGTCAGCATCAGAGGGATCATTGTCTTCTGCTTCATCTTCATCGAAGTAGATTATATCATAGACGTCCTTCATGGTATATCCAACTTTTTTTTTTTTTTTTTTTTTTTTTTTTTATTATAAAATGAGTAGATAATAGTGGAAGAGTTTAGAGCAAGATGTGATACTGTTACAGCAGATAAGAAAGTTGATGGTAAGAGGTCAAGCAGAAGATAGTAAAAAGCTTATATGAATTATCATGACGGAACAGAGGAAACAGAATAAAGTATTTTCTGAAGCAAGGTACAATAGATCTGCAATCCGCCCTCAGCACCACAGTACATGGTGGTCTTTATTCAAAATTGAGAACAAAGTTCGAGTAAATAAAGACATGGATCTAACTTCAGAATTCCAGAATTGGAATAGTACATAAGTACCTGAGCCTTGCCCTGATCCAAACAATGGTCTGAATTGGGCTTCATCGATCTATACATATGACAGGCCATTAAAAACCTGATATAGTAACAATCGGGAAAAGGTACCAGTCATGTGATCTAATGTTACACATACTATAAACAAATGCTAAAAATGGAACTAGACCAATGATTGTTACGTGTCATCACGTGATTGTCACTTATAGGTTTAAAAATGTGAAAAATCGCTAGACAACCTCTGACACAAGGCTCTAGGCCTGATGCCTGCATACTTATGCTCCATGATGTCTGTCTACCTCTACTCACTTCACTCACTCCAGTGCTGAGGCTCTACTCCACTCCAGTTATGAGGCTCTAGACCTGACGCCTGTGCCTTCAGGTGCCGATGATTTTTTGGTTTTTAAACCTATAAGTGACAATCATATGATGACACATGACAATCATTGGTCTAGTTCCATTTTTAGCATTTGTTTATAGTATGTGTAACTTTAGATCATGTGACCAGTACCTTTTTCCAATTGTTACTATATCGGGTTTTTAATGGTCCATCACATGTGTAGATTGATGAAGCCTGATTTAGACCATTGTTTGGATCAGAGCAAGGCTCGGGTACTTATATACCATTTCAATTCTGGAATCCTGGAGTTAGATCTGTGTCTTTGTTTATCTGAACTTTGTTCTCAATTTTGAATAAAGACCACTATGTACTGTGGTGCTGAGGGCAGATTGCAGATCTATTGCACCTTACTTTGGAAAATACTTTATTCTGTTTCCTCTATTCTATTATGACAATTCATATAAGCTTTTCGCTATCTTCTGCTTGACCTCTTACTGCCGACTTTCTTATCTGCTGTAATAGTATCACATCTTGCTTTATACTCTTCTGCTGTTATCTACTCATTTTATAATATACAATATGATAGATAACATGAATGTAGATGGCGATACTATCATCCCCTCCATTTTCTTTGCCGATTTGGTGGAGTTTGACAACCTGGCCACCTATATTGCTACCATGTCTATCAAGGTCCCCTCCTTCTTCTGTACTGCTTGTACTAGAGTGCTTTCTATCCTTGAGGTTGCTGCTGTAAAGGAATGCCATGTCAACTTCCTGCGGGCCCAAGTTGCTGATTAGAAGTTTACTCCTTCTAAGAAGGTTGCTGCTATAATCGCCCTCCTTCCTGAGAAGCAGCATGGTGCCACCCTGACTACTACTTCTGCAGAAGCCAAATACCATGCCATGGCTGTAGTTGAGGCTGCCATAAATGATAATGTTGCTGCCACCCAGTATGCTAAGGACCAGCATACTAAAATCAACAAAGCTATGGGTATTTCATCTGATGCTTTGGAATTCTTCGAGATTTCTGAAGACATCACCCAGGGACTATGTAAGAATGTTTACATGGTTACTGCCTCTGAATGAGCAAGGACTACCTTGTTCCTCCTCTGAGATTTTGACGTTGTCATGTGTCAATCTCACTGTCTTGCTGCCACCACCACTGCCAAAGCCACTGTCACTGCTGTCCACCCAACTGTCCCCATGTCCTCCTCTCTGCAAGATGGGATTTCTGCTGCTGCCCGCAAAGCCATGGCTGAGGAGCTTGGGAATCACTCCAAGATCATTATTCTGAGTGTTAAATGCATGTTTGCATCTACTGCCACTGGTTCTGCCTGACTGAAAAAGAGTGTCTCCACCCCCCTACCCTCTACCGCTATGCCTGTGGGGGCTGCGGGAAAGGTAAAGGTAGTGAGCATGACTTCGGCCTCTGCCATGCCAAACTGACATAGCTATTCTGGATGCCTTGGTGTGCCTACAAATAGCCTCTGCCAAGATAGTGGGTTCTGTAAAAGGGGTCAAGTAAGTATGTAAGGCTTTGCCTTCCCTGTTCATTTCTTCCACTTCTACTGAGACCAGCCACTCATTGACTTTGAGCTGCTTATTTAAGAGTACCACCAGAGCATTTGTACTACAGTGCAATAAGTGTACTGCTGCCAAATGTCATATCATCTAGTATAATGCTAGCAACATCTGTTCTCTAGCATCAAAAAACTAGAGGTCTCCAGCCTGGTAGTCTCATATGACTTCTCAGCAGTGTGGCTTGGCCTGGATGTCCCCATTCCATATGGGGTAGCAGTCTTGACACCTATTGAAGATTTTGCCTTCATGTCTTCTCTTCCCAGTTCCTGATTAAGTCAGTTTTTCATTCCTCGGTTTTGGATGTTTACCGAGAAGGGCTTCATTACTGATATACCTCTGCCTTGGCTTACCCCTGAGCTCATATATATGCTGAACTTTGGCCCTAAGTTTGTTCTCCCTGGATCAGCATCAATGAATAGTACTATTGACCCAATATTGTTATCATTGTTCCAATAGTATCTTGACCTTACCACCTTCTAGACCTCTATGAATAATCCTGATGACGTCCCAGAGATCTCTGCCTGAGTGCCTTCCAAATGGTGACTGCCACATTGTATGGAAAATATGCAAATTATGCTCTATATGAGTGTCACTCTAATTAAGCTATCCGACCCATGACAAATATGTCCAGCGTGCTTGTACCAAAGAAGTTCTGATACCTTCTTAAGGATGTCTGTACTCATGCTGACTTTACAGTCTGTCTTACCAACAAAAATCTGAGGTTTGCCATAATCTACATACTCTGTATCTCAACAGTCTTTGGTCTCTTCTTCATGATCCTGCATACGTGAATGATTTCTCAATGATTGATGAAGTTAAGGAATCAGTGAGGCTAGACCTGCTTGGACAAACTGAGTACTATGCGGAAACTTAGCAAAGTGGCCTGTGTGGAATGGTGTGACCCAGATTTTCAGATCCAGATAGTAGTATGGTCTAGCAGACAAGACTTCCCATTCGATATGATGGTGTGGGGGATAAATGGCACCAAAAATTGCAGCCAAGTCTATGATTGCGGGTGTAAAGACAATAAGATCATCAATATACTAGTAGAACTTTAGCCTGGCTTTAATGACTTGGCTAAGCAAATGGTCAGGCACTTACAAGGCATATAACTCATGAGTAAAACCAATGAGGTTGGTAAGGTCTGGGGCACAATTTGTCCCCATAGCAATACTAGACACAGAGCAGAAGGAACCAATGATAGATGTGAATATTATACGAGTCATGATGATGTAGATAAGGCTGAGAATGGCTTTAAGCAGTAAAGAGCCAGAGGGGAAGGCTATGGTTGACAGAAAGGTGAGGCAGTCAATGTACTCATCTAATGTGATCCTGGTGTAGAACACAGCAAAATCCCCAGTAGCAATATAGAAACAAGCTGATACATCTAGGTAATCTGATCAAACTAATTGTAAAAGTTCTAATATATCACATAGAGGTGAATAATGCAAATAACCCACATTAAGGCACAGATGGGCTGACCACAGGTGGAGAAAGTGAGATAGAAAATGTGAAATCTCAGTCATAGGAGAGTTAAAAGTACCAACGATAGGGCGCCATACCACTTATACCCCTTTGTGTATCTTGAGCAGTACGTGAAATACAGGTAACTTGCAATCATTGGGCTCTATGAGGTATTCCCAAATCAGCATACAATTAGAGTTGCCAATGCAGAACTCAAGAAGACGTCTGTAGTGGGTCTCTCTGGCTTTGACGAGCTTTCCAATAAGTATGGTTCTGGCATAAGTGACTGTTTTTTGGGTGATATTGGGATGGAAGGGGAGATGGCCATTACAGATAGGAGAAAGGGTGATTATGATGAACCAGTAGAGTGCCAGGCTAGGGGCAGTCTGTAAGAGGGTTGCTTTTTAGAGTAACCATTATGTAGTTCTGGAAGGGTTTTCTGGAAGTTCTGGATATTCTGGAAGACTGTTTTCTTATGGTCAAGATCAATTTCATATAGAGTACATCCTCTATGCTTATTGATTTCAAGATCAGGTTGACATCTCAACCAAAGTCCTTTTTTGGACTAGTTCTAGATGTTCAGGATTTTCCGTATTTCAGAAAGTTCAAGAAACTAAGACCAGCTTAGTTGAATTGGTGTATTGCTGCAGACAATACCCACTTAGGAAATTTCATGATGGGGTTAGGAGTGGGACCTAACAGGGAGCAGATTTACTTAAGAGTGGTTTATGGGTTATTAAATAGGTTTATTCGCTATTCATGATATTACCATACTAGGAGTAGTTGTGTGAAGGGATATTGTGGAGAAGTGCTCAGGAGTTGTGTTCAAATTATTCAAGTCTGTTCAAGTTTGAGATTCTGAGGTCTGGGGGAGGAGGTATTTATACTAGTAAGGGGTTATCTGGACTATGCTGAATGTGGATGTAGCACTAAGTGCCTTGCTGAGTCGGAATACAGTCATGTAGTATAAGTGTGATCTGACATATCAAGAGATTGTCTGATTACTGAGTCAGTTTACAGTCATATCATATAAGACTAATCTAACTATACTATGACTGCTAAGCTATTTATAGGTTTAGGCACTGTCTGGGTAGTCTTTGATGACATCACCATCAATGATATCATCTCTGGTAAAGTTTGAGCAGTTTTCTGACTTCTGACATCATTAGTTTTCAAGATGTCGTCACTTCTATCTCTTGCAAGATTAAGACTATCCTTAGTAGCAGTAGTTGTATAAGGATAACAGGTCTTGGTTCTCTTTTTTTTTGGTCTGCTGGTGCATTTGTGAGGACTGGCCATTCTCATCTAGGGCAAGGGCTCCCAATATCACAGCTGGGGGTTCGAACCTCTCAGAAATAATATTTTCTATAATCCGAGGCAATTTCTAGTAGTAATATCTGTCACATGGATGACTTGAGATTGGTTTTGACGATGTTGGCTTTCTTGAGTTCAGATGAAGCATCTGTCACTCTCCAACAGAGGTGATACAGATAGAGTGAACAGAGTTGTTCAAATGTGTTTTACTTCTGCTAAGTAATGAGGTCTTATATAGTTGTGGTATATCCTGGTCTTAAGTTGATAGTATAGTTCATGAATCTTTTAATAGGTGAGATAGGGTTCTTCTTGTACTGGTCTGATTTTGGTACTTTCAGTTTCCTTTTGTAATAGTATGGTATACTAAACTAGTTATAGTGGTTCAGAGTCAGTTTTATGGCTGTAGTACTTCTTCTAGTATTCTTGTATCTTGGCGGTAGATTCTCGTACTTGCTGGCGTATTTCATGTAACCAGATGATCTCTTCAGTAACTTGTTTTATAGTCTCGCATATAGTTTCCAAATTAGTTCTGAGGATGACATGCAGTTTTGGTGGCTTGGAGGTTATGTGCTTACAACTCTCCCCTTCTTAGCTTTCGACATTCTCATCGGGGCCTTCTAATATGTTCTGGTGTTATTGTACCATTTGGATGGTTCTTGTAGCTGTGTTTGTTGAGGATTTGTTCAACTTTATATTCTTCTTTGTCATTAATAATGACAGATACAGGTGGTTCTGTGGTTTAGTTCAGAAATGTGTCTTGGACTTTCTGGACGAAGGGTCTGACATAGCTGTCAACTTTGGAAAAGTCTTCTTCGGAGTTCTCAGATTCTCCTTTGGATGGACAGATGGAGATGGCAAAGAGAGGGCATTTCTTGGCCAATTTCTTGAGTTGTAGCTTATTGATATGGGTGATCTTTAGTCCAGGGTCACTAGAACTGAGTGGGTCCTTTTTACCTTGCAGTTTGAAGTTGTGGCATCCTTTCTTGATAGTCAGAGAATGGTTTACCCAATCGATTATGGGGTTTTCTTATTTTAACCATGGGGTTCTAAGGATGATTTCATTGTCAGGGAGTGGTACAATCTGGAGGGTAACATGTACTTGATAGTCACTAATTCGGAAGGGCAGATTGTAGACTTCCTTGCTAATAACATGTGAGGTTCCATCAGCTGTAGCAACTGCTTGAGTTTGTTGTACTGGAGAGGTGAAGACCTTGAGTCTATTGGCTGTTTCTTCATTGATGAAGTTGCCTGAGGCACCGCTGTCTATCATAATCTTGACAGGTGCTTGATTGACAAAAGCTTTAAGTGTAAGCAGTTTGTCTGATCCAATGGTAGTGATTTCAGTTATAGGAGCTTTCCTTCTATTGGTTCTTCTTTGAGCCAGTTCATTGACACAAGAGAAGCAATCATCGATCATTCAGAAAGAGTACATTCTAATGCCATGGGGACATCAGCCACTTGGTATATATCTGTCTTCGATTTTCTTATAGAATTATTCTTCCTTACTCATGGTAGGTTGGGCTGAGGGCCTTATTTGATGAGCCAAATCCTTTGGATCCTCAGATGGTAGATAGTAGTTCAGAGACTTCCTTGACTGTCAGAGTTGACTCAATTTTTTCGAATTGAATCTGGATAATGCAGAAACCAATGAGAATCTTGAAGGGTGTCTAACTATGGTTTCAGATCAGAACAATGATTTCGCCTGTATAATCTTCATCAATGACTCCTCCTTCTACTGAGAGTCCTTTCAATGCTAGGCTACTATGACAGCATATTCTTCCAACATGTCCTTCAGGGATTTGGATGCTGATTCCTATGTAGACTTGCTTGACTTCTTGGTTGGAAACTATAGCTTCTTCAGCTGCATACAGGTCATATCCGGCTGCTTTTTGACTTCCTTTGGTTGGGGCCTTAGTAGTTTGTCTTAACTTGACAAAGTCTAGTGTTTTGGTGGTCAGGTTATTGAGGTGGTGCAGAGTGGTAATGGTTGCTCATATTGCTGTTCAGGGTTTTTGGTTAGGGCAGGCACTGGCCATGTGTCCTATCTTTTGGCAATAGAAGCATGCTCTGCTTCTTCTAAGTTCATTCCTTTCACCTTCAGTGAGTTTCTTGAAGGTACTTGGCTGGATGGGTTCATGATTTCTGGGTGTCTACAAAGTGGATGTTGAGGGAGCTCAGGATGCTTCATGCTTTGGTTCTTCTTTCTTAGTCCAAGTCTTTTTCTTATTGTTGAATTGTCTTCTGGGCAGTATTGGTCCAGCTGTTAGGATTTGTTTGATCATAGTCTTGATTCTTACCAGGCACCATTATTGGTGATCACAACCAACTGGGCAGCCTTGTTCTTGGATTTTTCTAGTAAGACATTCAGGCAGGGCATCAAATAAATAGTCTGCTCTTGTACCATTTCGTGCTTTATCATTGGCAATATATCCTAGGCCAACAGTGTTCAGGAGTGACTCAAGTTTTGTACAGAAGGTTTCGAATTCTTCTTTACCATGTATATCAAATTTGAGATTGCGGAGTTTTACTCAGGATTCAGTAATCATGGTTTCACTGTGGTATTGAGCAATCATGAGTTGTTTGAGTCCAGGGGCTGCAGGATGGGCTCCATATCCTGGGGTATTGTTTGCTGTATTCTGAGCAACTACTGCAGGTCAGGTGTCCCATGTGAGGGGTTTTTCAGGAAGGGTTTGCCACCATTCTTTGGCAGGTCCTTGGAAGAAGGTAACAACTCGGTAGACATAGGCTGTAGTTATAGCAAAGAGTTGTTCCAGAGTGTGGTCTTGATTGTTTGTCAGAATGCAGTCAGTGACTCACTCATTGATCTATTGATTAGCTTCGAAGTTGGTGTCAACTATACTAATAAAGCTTTGGACTTCTTGTGCAGTACTATTGAAGGTAGGTAGGCTCAGATTTTTGGTAGGTCAGGTCTGTTCAGCTAAGGCAGTAATGGTTGCTGCCATTATTGCTACCTGGGCTATGAGGTCTAGAATCTGTTGATTTACCATGTTGTTTACTGGAGGCAGTTGGACTGCTGGTAGTAGTGTTACTGGTACTACTTGAGGTACTGGTGCAGAGTGTGAGGATGTTCTTTGAGTCTGTGTAAGTTGCTGGAGTAATAGTTGTGGGTCTGGAGTAAGGGCTTGATAGATAGCTATCTTTTGCTGTGTAGGTATATTCTGGCCTAATAGAGGTGTGTCTCCTTCAGTGGTGTATCTGGGATCAAATTCACTGAGATACTCCTTCTCCTCTTCAGTTCGGTCTCTGTGTAATTGAGTTTGCTCAGCGTCAAAGTAGACAGAATCAGTTATATATCTGATTTCAGATGGACTTAATTCAAAGTTAAGTTTTGGTTTAGTGTTGGTTTCAGATTCTGGTAGAGCAGTAGCAGGACCTGCTTCTAGTTCAGGGTCAGATAGTTAATGAAGAGTTTCTCTTGCTTCTTTCTTAAGAATATGGTGAGCCTTGCTGTTCTGGAATTGGTAGTATAATGCAGTCTTGGTCCTGGTACAGTGAAAGTTGGTAGAGTTGAGCCACTTGGCTACAGGGGCTTAGGCTTCGTGAGGGACTAAGGCTAGAAAGACTGCTGCTGGTTGTCCTAGGTTGCTCGGATTTGTGGAGCTGACAAAACTCTTGTTGAGAAGAGTAAAGAAGGCTTCTATAAGACCTTCTTTGTTCTGACTTGCTGGGTGTAGTACAAGAAGTTCGGTTAGGGGTGAGAGAACTACATGGATTAGAGGGCTGCTGGAGGAGGGTATTCTCTTGGAGGAAGGGGTCGACGTGCTCAGTGGAGACTTTAATATGGTTTGGGATCAGCACCTGGACAGGACTGATGGAGGGAGGAGTGCCGGGGGTAGAAGTGGAGGTCTGGATGTATGGGAGGAGGTGGAGATGTTGAGCTCCTTGGGGGATATGGGCAGAACAAGGTGGGGTGATGCCAGGGTCTACACACATTGGGTGAATGGCTTGGGCACAAAGATTGACTGGATTCTGATGGTGGAGTGTTGGGGTTCGGATGTTTGAAAGGCATTAGAAGTAGAGTGGTGTCCATGGTCAGATCACTGGGGACTGTTGGGGCAGAGGCAGTTTGGGGGGAGTGGAGATGGATCCGGACATTGGTACCTTAACTCCTCTCTGCTGGCTGAGAAGGGGTTGTGGGAATTGTGGGTGGAGGACATTCAGGCAAAAGTTTTTAACTAGAGGCATGAGGGTTTGCCTGTAGCTGTCTGCTGAATGAGATTGAAAGAGGCTGCGAGGGTTTATTGGGGAGGGGCTGGTAGAGAGACCGGGAGGCAGCAGAGGAGGCACACAAGGTGTGCTTCCAGCAGGCTGAGGAGACTACAAATGGATTGGGCGGATTTGCTTACTGTTGTTGGGGCAGAGGATTAGAGGATCAAGAGGGTGAAATTGGAGATTGTGGAATTACAACAGGTGTTGAGAGAAGAGGAGGAGACTCATATATGGGACATAGCTGCTAGGCTACCGTAGCAGGGGCTGGAAGAGAGTGAGCAGCCTACTAGGTACTTATCAAGACTTCTCAAAGCTAGGAGAGTGTGACATCGGTGGGATGGGGTCCTGGATGCTGATGGGGACATGATACACAGTATGCAACAAATCTTAGGAGTATTGAAGGAGAGATAGACGAGCTTGTGGAGTGAGAGAGAAGGGGGTGCTGATGAGGTGGAGATTGCAGATACACTAGAAGAGTGGGGGCCACTACATGTAGCTGGACTGAGTGACTTAATCTTACTGGTGCAGAGAGAGGAGATCCAGAGTGTCCTTGCAGCAACTAAACTTAGGACAGTACTAGGGGAGGATGGATTGCCATGGGACTTCTGGAAGAAGATGGTAAATATCCCAGAGTTTTGGGTGAGATGGCTGCTCTCTGTGACCATGTCCTTCAGAGCAGTGAGTGGGTTGGAGAGCAGAATCTTGGGCTGGTGACCTTATTGTACAAAGACAAGGAGAGGAGAGAAGACTGGAAGAACTGGAGGTCGATCATGCTTCTGGACATGGACAGAAAGATAGTGACTAAGGTGATTGTTGCATAGTTGCAGAAAGTTGCCCAACAGATACTGGGGGAGGAGCAGCAGGGCTTTGTTGGAGGCAGACTTATAAGAGATGGGACTGCATGGGTTCATGGTGTCATTGAAGGGGCCCGGGCCTGTGGCCTGGATAGAAGGTTGGTTTTTTTGAACCAGGAGAAGGCCTATGACTGTGTATAGTGGGTGTGGCTGGGCAAGGTATTGGACCGAATTGGGGTTCCCCCAAGGTTTAGGGCCTCTATGTTGAGTCTGCTGGAGAGCAGTCGAGCAGCTCTGATGTGTAATGGTCACCATGAGAGGGCATTTTCCTTGGGAAGAGGAGTTCCTCAGGGGGACCCTCTGTCCCCTATTCTTTATACCCTTTCACTGGAGCCGTTGATAGATAGGATTTGCCAGAAGGTAGCAGAGCTCTCTATATATGGTATAGTGTGGAAGGTGGGGGCCTTTGCTGATGATATAGTGGTTGGACTTGGGTCTGTGGCAGATGTCGAGGTGCTTCAGGAGACTGTAGAATAGTATGAGGCTCACTCAGGGGTAAAGCTCAACTGGCATAAGTGTGAGATGATGGTGCTAGGGAATAGGCTAGTGGGTGGGGACATTATTGGAACAATTGTCCCTAATAGTGAGGTGGTGCAGTATCTGGATATCTTCCTCTCTGTATATGGTTCTGTCTTGCCATGAGTGTGGTGGGAGAGCAGGGTGAATATTTGGGGGGAGACCCTTCGAGGATGAGGAGGCCACCATATCTCTCTAGTAGGGCAGGTATCAATCCTGAATGTATATTGGTTCCCCAAGCTGTGGTATATGGCATATCACCTTGACTTCCTAGTATGGGTAGTGAAAAAGCTGACAAAGGTGGCTAGGGATTGGATTTGGGCAGAGAGGAGGTCTCAGGTCAGTTGGGATACTCTTGCAAGACTGATAGTCAGGAGAGGTCTTGGACTGGTAGACTTTCCTAAGAGGCTGCACTGCTTGTGAGCCTAGTAGTTGATGTAATGGTTCTAGTTTCTAAATAAGGAAGCAACTAGTTCTAGTGATCCTAAGTAGCTCAAAGAGATACTAAGGGTTCAAGTGTTCTCGAAGGATTTCTGAGAGAAAATATTCTGAAGCTTTATTCATGAGAACAAGAAGATATTTATACAAGATCTGAAAGAAGGATCCGGAAGGATCTGAGAAATCAAAGGAAAATGCCAAGAGGAAAGTTCTCGGCAAAGATGACAAATGATGACAAATAAAGTTCTACAAGTTTCCAGGACATTCAGTGACTAACTAAATAAGTACTAGTTAATGCTTGGTACCAAGAAGGGGATTTCTAAGTATGCGGAAAGTGCCGGAAGGTTATAGAATATTTAAGAAAGACAGAGAAAAGAAATAAACTATACTAAAATGTTACATCTCCCCCTCCTTAAGAATCAACATCCTCATTGAATTCTCAAAGTTACACATAATAAACAATAAGACTAAAAGAAACTTCAAATTAAATATATCAACTCATTGGCAAGGATTGGCCATCCTTGTATAAGGCGAGGGCCAAAGTATCATCTTGATCAGATGAGAACTGGTTCAAACCTTATTAGTTGCAGGATTTATAGGGTTCTTCTGTATCTTTTGTTTCTGATGCTGTATCCCTTAGAGAGCCCTGATGCATAATGTGCCTGATCAGCACAGTAGGTCATCTACTATCCAAGGAGGGCAGTCAATGAGTTCCTTTTTGCTCAAACTCTTGGATGAGGTCTTGAGAGTTCTTGAGATTGGCAGCAGGTTCCCAAGTAGCATCATATTCAGGGTAACTCATCCACTTGACTAGATATTCTGTGTGATGGTATCAAACTTGCTTGTCTAAAATTTTCTCGGCTTCATACTCAATGTGGTCTTTAACTATGACTGGTGCTGATGGTGTCGAAATTCAGCCAGGGTATGAGGGTGACTAGTTCTAGGCCTTGAGTTGTAATGTATAGAATACTGGGTGTATATATATAGTTGTTGGTAAGTTGAGATGGTAAGACCAGGTAGAGACTTGCTTGGTGATTTCGAAGGGTCCAAGGTACTTGGGCTGGAATTTGGCTGACTGGCGGTTGACTTGAGATTGAACCTTGATATTGTCAGCTTTGAGTAGAACCATATCACCAATATTGTATATGACATCTCGCTGCTTCTTGTCTGCATACTTAGCTTGATATTGCTGAGCCTTTTGCAGATTTGTAGTGGCAATCTTGAGAAGGGAATCTATTTTGTCGATAAGGTTCTGGGCTATGGAGACTTGAGTGTGACTGGATTTCTAGAATTGGACTAGACTTGCAGAGGTCTCGGGGTTTTGACCATGAAGTAGCTGGAATGGAGAAAGGCCAGTTGATGATTGGTTGGCATTGTTGTAGGTGAACTCAGCATAGGTCAGATAGTGGTCCCAATCATCTTGCTCATAAGACACATAGTTTCTGAGCATTTGTTCAAGTGTTCTGTTCATTCGCTTGGTCTGTCCATCAGTTTGAGGATGGAAGGCAGTGGACATAGCAATTTGGGTTCCAAGGGTCTTGAAGAGTGCTTGTCAGAAGTGACTTATGAACTTGGGGTCACAGTCACTGATAATTACTCAGGAAAGTCCATAATGGCGGAAGACAGTCTTGAAGAAGATTCTTGCAATTTCTGGGGCAGTGGCATTGGTTGTGGTTGGCTCGGCGATTGTAATCTTAGTGAGATGGTCCACAAATACAACAATAGCATCATAGCCTGTTTTGGTTCATGGGAGTTGCACAATGAAGTCCATTATGACTTGTTCAAACTTCTTGGTTGGAATTGACAAGGGTTGTAGAAGACCGGCAGGTGCTTGGTTGCTTGACTTGTTTCTTTGGCAAAGATTGCAGCTTTGGACATACTTCTTAATTTCCTTAAGCATATTTGGCCAGTAGTAGTCTCATTGGATATTCTTGATGGTCTTCTCAGTTTCAAGGTGACCAGCTAGTGGGGAGTCATAATGTTCATGAAGGATCTTGTACCGTAGTTCAGGGTTGGCAGGAATATATACTTTGTCTTGATAGTACACAAGGTTGTCCTTGATGGTGTACTTTTCCTTGAATTCCTTGGTGTTCCTTTGTAGAACCAGAGAGTCTTGTTCATAAGCCTTCTTGATCTGATTGAGGAATTCAGGTGCCATGGTGACTTGTAAGATTGTGACAAGGTCAGGTCTTCTTGACAGTATATCTGGTATAACTAGAGTTTTGCTGGGCTTGTAGATGATGTTTGGGGTAAAGGTCTGAAGTAATTGGCTCCACTTGGCTTGTTGGCGAGAAAGGGTTGGTTGAGTGTTGATGTACTGAAGGGACCTGTGATTGGTGATCACATCGAACTCAACTCCTTCTAGATAGTGTCGCCAGGTCTTGAGGGCATGCATAATTGCCAGGAGTTTCTTTTTGTGAGTAGCTAGCTTTTGTTCCACTGGGGACAATTTTCTTGATTCAAAGGCAATAGGTCAGTGTCCTTGACCATCATCTTGAGAAATGACTGCACCAATGGCAAAATTAGATGCATCTGTAGTGACTGTGAACTTCAAGTTTGGGTCCATGTTTCTAAGGACAGGTGCATGGGTCAGGCAGTTCTTGAGTTCTTGAAAAGCTTGTTGATAGAAAGCATCCCAGATGTAGGGGACATAGAGGTTAGAGTTGGGTTCCTTTCGCAGGAGGTTTGTCAAAGATTCTGCAATACCAGAGAAATTCTTAACAAATCAATAGTAGTATCCAGCCAGACCAAGGAAGGACCTGAGTTTGGTGAGGTTTGCTGGTACAGGCCACTGTTCAATGGCTTGTATTTTCCTTGGGTCTACTTGAATTCCTTTAGCTGATACAATGTGTCCAAGGTATTCGACTTGATCCTTGAAAAATTCACATTTCTTGAGCTTTGTGTAGAGCTTGTTTTCACAGAGGATCTTGAGGACTTGTTCAATGTGCTTGAGGTGTTCTTCTTCAGTACTACTGAAGATCAGGATATCATCAATGTATACAAGTATAAAGATATACAGCTAATTCTTAAAGATAGTTTGCATGAGATCTTGAAAGATTGCTGGCATATTGGTGAGACCAAAGGCTATGACTAGGAATTCATAGAGTCCAAAGGGTGTCATGAAGGCAGTCTGGGTATATCTTCTGGCTTGATTCAAATTTGGTGATATCCAGAGGTGAGATCAATCTTGGTGAAGTACTTTGCATTCTTGAGAGCATCAAAGATTTGATCTATGAGTGGTAGTGGATAATGATTCTTGACTGTAATTTTGTTGAGTGCTCAGTAGTCTATGCACATTTGCAGAGTATCATCCTTTTTCTTGACAAATAGGACTGGGGAGCCAAAGGGTGACTTGCTTGGTTAAATGGCTCCTCACTCAATGAGTTCATTGAGTTCCTTCTTGACTGCTTCAATTTCGAGTAGAGACATGCAGTACATTTTTTTCTTAGGTATAGCTGCTTCAGGTACCAACTTGATTTCGTGGTCATGGTCTCTTGAAGGTGGTAGGCCAGGTAGTTTGTCTGGGAAGACATCCTTGTACTTGTTTAGTAGTAACTTGACGCTTTCACTAATTGATAGCTTCTTGTCTTCTTTCTTTGGTCAGATCAGTACTACAAAGGCACAGGTAGCTTTCTTGAGGGCCTTCTTGAACTGAATTGCCGAAAGAGTAGCAATTGGGGTTCTCATCTGAGTCTTGTCTGGCTTAATGGTAATGTTGGCTTCATCCTGAATCAAGGTGACTTCATTCTTGGTCCAATCAATCTGAGGGTTGTGCTGTGTAAGCCAGGGTTTGCCTAGGATCAGGTCATGGTCTCCTAGTAGTGCTACCTCAAAATCTAAACATTCCCAGTACTTCTGGATCTTGAGGGGAAGTTTAGCAGCAATTGAGTCGATTGGTAAGGTGGTGCCATCTGCAGTGACAACTCCACCATTCTTGCCAGCTGGTTTGGTAAGAATCTTGAGCTTGTCGATGAGGTTCTTGTTGATGAAGTTCTCAACAGCTCTGCTGTCTATGAGAACATCTAGTTCTTGTCTCTTGACTAGACCTTTGAAAATGAGCATTGAATTGGCTCGGTTCTTGGCTATACTTGCAACTTTATCAGTGCTGCCAAAGCCTTTCTGATCTCACTTGGTGGAGGACAGCTTGGTGACTTCTTTGATGACTGGTAGGGTGGCTCACTCCAGAATGAGCTGTGCAATTCTGTCACCTTCATTGACGGTATATGGCTGGTTCTTGTAATTGACTAGCAGGACTTGCATTTTGCCTCGAAAGTCAGGGTCAATGACTCCAGTACCAATATCTAATGAGTGCTTGAAGCTGAGACCAGATCTTGGTGCAATTCTTGCATAATGTTCCTTGGGGATTTCGACTGAAAGGCCAGTTGGAATGAGCCTTCTCTTATGTGCCGGAATAGTGACTTGTTGTACTGCTTGAAGGTCCAAACCAATAGCTCCTTCTGATTATGCTTAAGGGATCTGGGCCTTGGGGTTGACTCACATAAAATTGAGTACAACTTCTTGTTCAACTGATTGACCTTGAGTGTCTTTGGACAGGATCAGAATCCTCTTTGGTTTGGCAGTTTTCTTGGGACATTTAGTTGCAATGTGGCCAGGCTGATGGCAAAAGAAGCAGACTCCAGCCTTCTTGAGGTGCTCTTTTTCCTTGGGTGTAAGCTTGCCTTTCTTGTTCTTATCAATAGTGTCTAGGTCCATGGGGGCAGGTCCAACAGTTCTGACTTTGGGTTCCTCCCTTCTGTGGTGGTTGTTGTTGTTGTTGAAAGGTGGTCTCTTCTGTTCAAAGTGGTGACTGTAGGTGATGACATCAAACCTATTAGCAATTTTCATTGCTGTATCTAGGTCCTTGGGTTCTTCTAGTTTGACACAAACTCAGGTTTGACCTTTTAGGCCTCAGATGTACTTGTTGACCTTCTCGTCTTCAGTGACATGTAGTAATTCTAGCAGGATTGACAGGAATTGTGCATTGTATGCTTGTACAGACTTGAGTTGTTTGACATTTGCCAGATGGTCTTGCATGGCCTTAGTGCTGTTGACTGATTTGAATTGGCCTTGAATGGTATCAGAGAATTTGCCCCAGGTCTTGATTTGGCCAGAGAATCTGGTATTCTAGACATGATTTCGCCACCAGATTGTAGCATTCCCTCGGAGGAGTGTGGCAGCAAATTGGACTAGTATTGCTTCTTCCAAATTGGTTAGCTCTCCGTATTGCTCCAATTGGAAAAGCTAGGCATCGGTAGACAGTCCTCCTCTTTGACCATCAAAGGTATCAGGCTTCTGAGGCTTGATAGTGACTGCTGTTGGATATATTGATATCAGTGGGGGTGCAGAGGTATGAGCAGAGGCCTTGCTTTTCTTTCTTTCTATGCATTCTTGAAGTTGAGCAATCTGAGCTAGTGCATTCTGCAAAAGACTCTCGATGGCCCCATTTAACTGAGTAGGGTTTTGCTGTTCCTCTTCTTCTTGCTGATTGTACTGATTATATGAGGCATTGCCTGGGCCGCAGGTACTGTATGAAGGGTTCTACCTGTTGTCCTCCATAGTATTGTGACTGATATCTTGAGAGGTGTCTTGATAAGGCTAGGTGTAACTTCACCACTGCTACCAAGTGTAATAGTTCTAGTTTCTAAATGAGGAAGCGACTAGTTCTGGTAATCTTAAGTAGCTCAAAGAGATACTAAGAGTTCAAGTGTTCTCGAAGGATTTCTGGGAGAAAATATTCTGAAGCTTTATTCATGAGAACAAGGAGATATTTATACAAGATCTGAAAGAAGGATCCGGAAGGATCTGAGAAATCAAAGGAAAATGCCAAGAGGAAAGTTCTCGGCAAAGATGACAAATTATGACAAATAAAGTTCTACAAGTTTCCAGAACATTCAGTGACTAACTAAATAAGTACTAGTTAATGCTCAGTGCCAAGAAGGGGATTTCTAAGTATGCAGAAAGTGCCAGAAGGTTATAGAATATTCAAGAAAGACAGAGAAAAGAAATAAACTATGCTAAAATGTTATAGTTGAAGAGAGCTATAGAACTGCAGAGTGGGGGTTGGGTGCCTCTGCTGCAGAAGGTATGGAAGATGTGAACATCCCCTTGGGGGTCCTCCAGAGATCTGCTCTCTTTAGTGGGGCTGAATGGAATTCAGCAGCTGCAGTTCAAGGGCTTTTGGTGGGGTGTGGCAGATGGAGCATACCGAATTGGCCTGCGCTGGCAAGATAATGAGAGGGAGGCAGTGTGGGGGCCTAATATGTGGCGTTGGGATAGATTGCTCCTGGGGGGTGCTCTACTTGCTATGTTCGATATTGGGGAGGGAGTAGAGTGTCAGCAGAGACTTGGCCAGGATCTTTGACCAAGTGGCTAGCAGGTGGCAGGGATTGGTAAAGAGTGGGACTGGGCCAGTATCTGGTCTTGGAGCACAGAGGTACAGAGGTGGCTTCCCCCCAAGTTCTGGGTGATATGGTGGAGAATGTTGTAGAGGAATGTCATGCTGAATTTCCATATGGGGCATTTGGTAGATGGTGGACAATTTGACTGTGAGGAGTGTTATGATGTTGGGTGAGCTGGGGGTCATGTACAGATGCCAGAACATTGGCTGAGAGAGTGTGAGGTTTTGGGGGAATTTTGAGCTAAAATAGGAGATAGACTAGATGTGGGGCGTAGGCTGGCAGGGGAGGGGGGTTGTTGGGAGAACTTGAGATCTCGGCTTGTGGGTGGGGTGGGTGATAGTTGGCTCACTGTAGGGTGGGTATTAGCAATATAGGTAGGACTGGCAGGTCATTGGCTTTTTGTATTTGAGGAGGAGCAGTGGTTAGGGCTATGGAAGAAGGTGTTAAGGTGGGAGGGGCTATTGGGAGATCTGTTGACTGGATGGTGGGTAGGTTGGGGTCCTCAGGGGAGATGACATCGTGATTTGGTGGTAAGGATCTGTGAGCAGAGTAGTGGGAGAGTGGTGATAGTGTTAGACAAAGTGGTCTTCTATCAAGAAGAGGTAGGAGGGGGGGGGCCCCCTAGGGGGATTGGATAGGGGGTGGGATCACTATATTTATATAGGATAGATGGGTATTAATAAAGGAATGGAGTCCAAGTGACTATAAAAAAAAAAAAAGGGTTATCTGCAGGTTCTTGATATCTATGGTAGAGCTCTTTGGCTTTGGCAAGCTTCCCAGCAAGCAAAGTTTTGACATAGGTGACTGTTTTTCAGGTGTTGTCAGAATGGGAGAGAGATGGTCATTATAGATAAGAGAAAGTATGATTATTGTAAACCAGTAGGGTGCCAGGCTGGGGGTGGTTATTGGGGCTGAGGCAGGTGCTACTTCAGTGGAGCCTTTTGATTGGTACAGAGCAGTTAGGTAGTAGGTATCACTCTTAGCTTCTTTTGGTGATTCAGCAGATTGGGCCCCAATCATTGGTGGAGGTCAGGGGGCCTGAGGCTATCCATTTTAGATATCTTGGCTGCACTCAACTGGAACCAGGAGCTGATATAGCAATATAATCAAGACCTGCAAGCTTGAGTAGTGGGGTATTGGAGATCTCCTCCCACCTCATATATAAGTCCTTTACTCACCTCAACTAGGAGAACCAGGCTCTATCTACTGTGATGTACTTTGATGAGGGTTTTTCTTTGCCTGTTATTCACTTTGGGATGATAGGAACTATTATATTTGGCTCAGGTGTAGTCTTGTATATATATTCAGGTCTTGGGCATGTGCTTTCAGTCATTGGTGTATGGCTGGATTCCCCCTGGTGGTAGGAAGTGTATGGTGTGCAGAATGAGATATAAGCTACTATAGGTCCTACTGTACCTAACATAGTTAAGCTGCTGGATAATAGCTAGCCTAGATTAATGAGAGGGCAGTGCTTAATGGGTGGTGGGGGAGGGTTTTGGCCTATATAGTCTAGGTTCCCTTCCAATAAAAATCTGTGGGACTTTGAATCTATTAAAA
>RBNI01000916.1:0-25845 GCA_003990745.1 Jimgerdemannia flammicorona | reverse complement strand
TTTTTTTTTATAGTCACTTGGACTCTGCCATTTATTACTGGTCTATTAATAAGTTTACAGTATTTCCTCCCACTACCTGATCCCCATAGGAGAGCCCCTCCCTACCCTCTCTCAAATAAAGACCATCTTCTCACCCACTACTCCAACCCTCCCCCCACTTTGCCTACAGATTTTCTCTACTAAACAATATCTTCAACTACTCTACAACCCCCAATCAAGTCACCAGCCTATTAAGGTGTCTTCCATAAGGCTATGCCACCATAGCAGCCAGACTCCCAAGCCCAGTCTCCTTCCATCCTCAAAAACAAATAGCCAGTGACTGGCCAACCCCACCCAAATAGCCAAAGCTCAGCCTAATGTGAGTCATTCCTTTCCCACCCCTCCCCCACCAGTCTATCCCTCAAATCCTCTCACTGCCCCTACATGCCAACTCTCCTGCACCCTACCCTCAAATGATTCCCAATGGTCTGCCAAAAGTCACTAAGTACCTTATACTCTCCTAGCCAATGTTCAGGTGTCTGTACATATCCCCCTTCCTGCCCTATATTATGACACTCCTTACAGTCAAAGCAATCTCCCTCAATAAGGTGACTGGAGTAATAGTTGAGCATTACATTCCTCCTCAGTATGCACCACCAAGTCACTCAGTACTTTGGCAGCATCTATCTGCTCACCTCTGTACTCCAGGCCCAAATGCTATATCAGTCCCACTCTTTGCTGATTTCTACTCCTTGCCAACTGCCAGGTCACAGATCCTGGCCTGGTCTCCTTTAGTATTCTATCCCATCACTAATATCAAACTCAATTAAAGGAATGCTGTCCAGCAACACTCAGTTCCATCTCTACATTGCCAGATTCCAAGTCTTCTCCCCTTCATTTTCTTGCCAATGAATTCCAATATGGTGTACCCCCTCTGCCACCCTCCACCAGAAGTCTTTGTATCACAATTTTTCAGTGTTCTGAAGGCCAACCAAAGATAGGAGATCTCTAGTTGAACCTCTAGGTGAGGACCTCATCTCCCAGACCTTCTGCAATAGGGGAACCCAACCTCCCCCTCTCAACTCCACAGCTCTCTTCAACCACCATGCTCTCAAACAGTACAGCCTCTTTGAAAAGTCGACCAGTCTAAGTCCACCACTTGCCACTGGTAAGGACAAGACCTTCCAGCTGATCTGACTCCTTCTTCCAGCCCAGATCCACCCCTTGGCCAGCTTCATCAATCTCTTCACCACCCAGGCTGGGAAGTTCAGATGATAAGCCAGATACCACAACTTTGGCAGTCAGTAGACATTCAAAATCAAGACACACCCTACCAGAAACAATTGGCAACCCCTCCAACTCCACAGGGCCTCCCCCCAGATTTCAATCTACTGCTCCCACCAAAGCCTGGATAGAACTGATCCATATACTGACAGATAGATACCCAAGTACCACACTGTCTCACCAGTAGAGATGATTGTTCCAATAACCTCCCCTCTTATCAGACCATTGCCTAACACCATTGTTTCACACTTATGTCAATTAAGTTTAGCCCCAGAGTTCTCTTCATATCACTCCACTATCTTCTTAAGCTTCTTAACATCAGTAATTAATCCCAGGCCAACCACTATATCATCTGCAAAGGCCCCTACTTTCCACTCAATGCCAAAGGCAGAGAGCCCCACTATCTTCTATCTGATTCTATCCATTAAGAGCTTTAGAGAAAGGGTGTACAGAATGGGGGACAGTGGGTCCCCCTGGAGCACCCCCCTATCTAGGGGGAATGCTACCCCTCTATCTCCATTATATATGAGCACAGCCCTACTCCCTTCCAGTAAGCTGACCATTGCTGACCTGAACTGGTGTAGAACTACAGTCCTATCCAATACTTTCACCAACCAGACTTGTCTCACCTGGTCATAAGCCTTCTTCTGGTCCAAAAAGACCAGTCATCCATCCAGTCCACTAGCATGTGCCCCTTCAATAACTCCATATACCCAGGCTGTGCCATCCCTAATGAGCCAGCCTCCTATAAAACCCCTCTGCTCAATGCCCAAGACTTACTGGGTCACCTTTTGTAGCCTTGCAACCACTACCTTAGTAATCAACTTTCTGTCCATATCCAGCAACATAATTAGCCTCCAGTTCTTCCAGTTCTCTCATCTTTCTTTGTTCTTATAAAGCAATGTCACCAACCCCAGATCCTGTTCCCCCACCCATCTTTCTGTCTGTAGAATAAAATCATACAATGCTGTCATCTCACCCATTACTCCTGGGACTCCCACCATCTTCTTCCAGAAGTCCCAGAGCAAACCATCCTCACCAGGCACTGTACCCAGTGTTGTTATGGCAAGAACCTGGTGGATCTCCTCATCTTGTACTGGCAACACCAAGTCTCTCAACCCATCTACTCATGGGGAGTACCAATCCTCCAATGCTCAGTCAATGACATCAGCATCTGCTCCACCCTCCTCCTCACTCTACAATCCACTCTAATGCTCCTTTAAAGATCCAAGAATGTCTTGTATACTATACACCAGTATACTATCAGAGTCAAGTACCCCCTCCCACCTTTGCTGTACCCTTCTTGTCTGAAGAGCTCTCATAAGATACTTAGAGGGTCTCTCCCCTTCTTCCAAACCCTGCCAATGGAGCCATGCTGCCAAACCCTGCCAATGGAGCCATGCTGCCAAACCCTGCCAATGGAGCCATGCTGTCAAACCCTGCCAATGGAGCCATGCTGCCAAACCCTGTACCCTCACCTCTTCCTCCTCCCACAATACCTGTTGTAGTTCACCAACCTCCATTTTTGCCCTCATTGATCTCCAATTCTCCTCCCCCTCCAATGTCACCAGTCTCACCCAATCCTCCAAGAGTCTAGACAGTCTACTAGAAGCCCATCTCACTCATTACCTCCTCTGTTTCCCAGCCTCCTTGCCAGCCTCACTCCAGTAGGTCCTGGCCATCTCTTTCATCCACATCCACTGAACATCAACTGGGGCACCTTCTTGTCTCCAGCACTCCACTCTCAGTTGAATGTCCACAGTCTATCTATCCCATCAGATCTTATCCTCTAATAGAGAGAAATTGAGGTGCCAATGTCCAGGCCCATCCCTACTCTTCCCAAAATGCCCCTGTCCTAAAAGCCCCCAATAATCTGACCAAGGACACCATTCCACCTCATGAAGGGAGTACCTATGGTGACTGCTGTTGAGACAAGGAGGAGAGTTGAGGAGGTCATAGCTGAGTACAGGGAGGTGGTGGATATAGGGTTTAGGGTCTGAGAAGGGACCACCTTCTGGACAGAAGATGTTAATATCTGGATTTAACTGGCAGAGAGAGAGACTACTGGTAAGGCACATGATTGGCCTTTAGTGATGATGTGGGGAGCCTTTGTGTGTAAGATGATAAGGATAAAGGAGAGTGAGAAGGAGGAGAAGAAGGACCTGTTGGAGGTGCTAGAGGAGCTGAGTGGTGCAGTGGAGCAAAGGGTGAAGGCTTGGAAGGGGTATGTAGAGTTGATGCACTTGGAGATTATCAATGGAAGGTGAGTCCATATTGACAAGGGGCTGTAGGAGAGGACCCAAGGTCGCAGAAGGCAGAGGGAGTTGCTGGCAAGTCTGGAGGTAAAGAAGATGAAGGCTACTAATAGCAGCAAGGATACTGGGGGAGCTTTAGTGAGTGTCTGGGCTGGGGGGAAAGGGGAGAATATAGAGGTGGGTCTGGAGGAGACCAGGAAGGTACTGAGTGAGGACTTATATGAGAATGGTCCATTTGAAGTCTGGAGCAGTCTCCTACACCCACTCCTCTTATCAGGTGGGGACCAGCTGAGAGGGACCAAGCAGTAGAGGATGTGTCTATATATGGTATCCAGCAGGTACATTTTCGGGTTTCTGAGGTAGCAAAAGATGAACAAGTAATAGCAGTTGGTAAGGAGGAACTGGTGGATGTCCTGGAGGAGGAGTGGAATGAGGCTGTAAGTATGGGAGAGGATATCTCAATGCTGAGTAGAGGATGGCCTGCAACCTCTGGGGGGAAGAAAGTGGGGAATCTACTGTAGATGTGCCAGATGATGAATAATCTTATAGCTGAGGAACTAGAAGAAGTGGACCTGAGAGGGATGAGCAATGAGCACTGGGCAAGAATCTTGTATAGTGATGGAGTGGTGGAGGCATTAAGAGCAGAGGTACTGGCAGTTTTCCTGGAGAAGAAAGAGTATGAGGTAGATAAGGAGAGGGAGGCTGAGCTGGCAGTTGTTACTGGTGAGCAGGCTGTCTACTGCTGGAAAAAGCATTATGGTTTACAGCTCTAGCAGGAGGTCTGCTTGGAGTATCATGAAGATTTTGAGAAAAAGGAGGATGGAAAAATGGCTGAGCTACTGAAGAGATTGGAAACTAAGAGGGCTGAAGAGGAGGTGGTGACTGCTGAATACAACCTGGACTTAGCAAGAGAGGTGAGAGATATGGAGCAGTAGAGAGTGTATTTTTGATTCCACAATATCTCTTATGAATAGTACAACTAATATTTTTTTTCTCAATGTGAATAGATTATAGAGTTCATGTCAGTATCAGAATATTTTTGCTTGGCTGAAGATATTGGAGGCCAATCTCTTTATTTTGCAGGATGTCAGATATGAGGATGATTTGGATAGACTGGAGTAGACTAAGGAATAGAGAGGAGAGGCTGTATAGAAAGGCAAGATAGGGATTCTGGTCCAGAGGAGCAGAGGAGAGATATGAGAGATGAGGAGCTGAGGAGACAGACTGGTTTGGGGAGAGAGGATTTGAGCAGGTTGAGAGCCAGTTACTGTGGGGTCTTACTACTGTCCTGCTATATAGAGGGAGTATATAGACTGGAAGGGTCTTCAGGAGAGTGGGGCCCTTACAGAGGCTGAAGTAGATATACTTGGCAGGGACTTCAATATGGTTCAGGATATATTGGTAGATAGAACTAATAGAGGGTGGGGGGCTGAGGGTAGGAGTGGAGGTCTGGAGGCATAGAAGTAGATAGAGAGGCTGAGTGTGCTAGTGGATACTGGTAGGGGATTTTGGAGTGATAGGAGAGTATATATACACTGGGCCAGGAGTCTGGGGACAAGAATCAACTGGGTTTTGACTACAGACTACTAGGGATTGAATATCTGAAAATCACTGTAGGTTGAATGGTATCCATAGTCTGATCATTGGGAGTTATTAAGACAAGGACATTTTGGAGGGAGTGGGGATGGGCCTGGATATTGGTACCTAAATTTCTCTTTATTGAATAATAAGGGGCTGTGGGATAAGTGGGCTGTTGACATTCAGCAGAGAGTAGAGAGATGGGTACAGGCGGGGGCCCCTGTGGGTGTAAGGTAGATATAGCTAAAGAAGGCTACTAGGGTCTACTAGAGAGAGGCTGGAAAGATGGCTGGCAGACAGAGGAGGTGATGGATGGTATGGGCTTCTGCTAGGCTGACTAGGCTTCTGGAGGATAGGGCTGGACTGTTGGCCCTGGAGGGAGGGGAAGACTGGAGATTATTATAGGTACAGAAGGAGGTTGAGGAGCTGTAACTGGTGGTAAGAGAGGAGGAGGAGGTATGGGTACAGAGTCTGGTGGCATGGTTGTATTGGTATGGACTAGAGGAAGGAGAGAGGTCCTCTAAGTTTCTCATGAGGGCCCTTTAGGCAAAAAGAGTTCAGCAGAGGTGGGAGGGGGTATTGAATGCTGATGGACATCTGGTGTATAACATACAAGACATTCTCAGATTGTTAAAGAAGAAGTAGAGTGGTCTGTGGAGTGAGAAGGAGGGGGGGGGGCTGATGAGGCTACTATTGACTGTACTTTAGAGGATTGGCACCCACCACAGATAGGAGGACTAGACAGCTTGGTATTGCTAGTATAGGAGGAGGAGATTTATCAAGTTCTTGCTGTAACTTCACTGAGTATAGCATCAGGGGAGGATGGCTTGCCCTAGGACTTTTGGAAGAAGATGGTAGGAATCCCCAGTATGTTAGATGAATTGAGGACAATGTGTGACTTAGTGCTAGGATCAGAGAGATAAGTGGGTAAGCAGGATCTGGGGCTGGTAGTCCTGCTCTATAAGATCAAAGGCAGAAGAGAGGACTGGAGGAACTGGCAGCTGATTATGCTGCTGAATATAGATAGGAAGTTAGTTACTAAGTTGGTAGTAGTGAGGTTGCAGAAGGTGGCCCAACAGGTGTTAGGGGAGGAGCAGTGGAGTTTTGTGGGTAACCAGCTCATTAGGGATAGCACAGCTTAGGTGTATGGTATTATAGAGGGGGTATGAGCCTGTGGACTGGATGGGTGCCTGGTCTTTCTGGATTAAGAGAAGGCATATGACTATATCTGGCAGGTCTGGTTGGCAAAGATACTGAATAGGATTGGCATCCTTCAGCAGTTCTATGTGGCAATGATCAGTCTACTGAAAGGGAGTTGGGTGGCACTCATATGCAATAGGTACTAAGGGGGGGCTTTTTCTCTGAGTAGGGGGGTTCTCTAAGGAGACCCACTGTCTCTCATTTTGTATGTGTTCTCATTGGAGCCATTGATGGACAGGATTCAGTGGAAGATAGTAGAGCTCTCAGTATTGGACATTGGATGGAAGGTTGGAGCCTTTGCAGATAATATGATGGTTGGTCTGGGATCAGTAGCCAATGTGGAGGAACTCAAGACAATAGTGGAGTAGTATAAGGTACATTCTGGAGCTAAACTCAACTGATACAAGTGTGAGATGATAGTGTTAGGCAATGGCCTGGTGAGAGAGGATGTCATTGGAACAATTGTTCTAGCTGGGGAGGTAGTGCAATACCTAGGTGTTTATCTCTTAGTTTATGAATCAGTCTTACCTAGAGCTTGGTGGGAGCAGTGAGTTGCAATCTGGGGAGAGGCTCTGTAGAGTTAAGGTGGCCATCAGTTGTCTCTTGCCAGGCATATCTCTATTTTGAATATCTACTGACTACTGAAGCTGTGGTATTTGGCTTATCATCTAGACTTCCCAGCCTGGGTGGTGAAGAGATTGTTAAAGCTGGCCAAGGGTTAGATCTGGTGTGGGAGGAGGAGTCAGATTAGCTGGGAAATCTTGTCTCTGCCAGTCACTAGAGGTGATCTGGGGCTGGCCAATTTTTCAAAGAGGCTGCACTATCTGAGAGCATGGTGGTTGAAGAGGGCAGTAGAGCTGAGAAATAGTAGCTGGGTTCCCCTAATAAAGAAGGTCTGGGAGATGAGATCTTCACTAAGAGACTCTATAGGTGATCTACTGTCCTTGGTTAGACTTCAGAACATTGGTCACATATGGTATAAGAAATTCTGATAGAGGGTTGTAGATGGGGCACACTATATTGGAATTTGCTAGTAGGAAGATGAAGGGGAGATACCTTGGGGCCCTATAATGTGGAGATAGAACTATATGCTATTGGGGGGCATCATTACTTGATTTCAATATTAGTGATGGAGTAGAGTGTCAGAGGGGGTTTGGACAGAATTTGTGGCCTGGTGGATGGTAGCAGGCAGATATCAGAGAGAAGTGGAATTGGAATAGGGTCTGGGCCTGGAGTGCTGAGGTCAGGTGATGGTTACCACTAAAGTACTGGGTGGTCTGGTGGTACCTGTTGCAGAGGAATGTCATACTCAACTTTTACTCAGGTCATCTAGTCAAGGGGGAAAATTTTGACTATGAGGAGTGTTATAATGTAGAGTAGGAAGAGAGTTTTGTGCAGATGCCTGAATATTGGTTAGGAGAGTGTGAGGTACTTGGTGACTTCTGGTTGATGGTTTGGCATTGACTAGGTATTGTATATAGGAGAGTTGATATAAGGAGCCATTGTGAGGATTTGTGAGATAGATTGATAGGGAGGGTTGGGTCAGAGTGGCTTACTTTGGGTTGAATTATAGCTATATAGGTGGGGTTAGTGGGTCACTAGTTATTTGTTTTTAAGGATGAGAGGAGACTAGAATTAAGGGCATGGTTGCTGAGATGAGAAGGGCTGATAGAGGACATCTTGATGGGCTGGTGGCTTGGTTAGGGCCTGCAGGATAGTCAGTGGTATAGTTTGGTCAAGAAAATCTATAGGCAGAGTGGGGGGAGAGTTGGAGTGATGGGTGAAAGGGTGTCTTTCAAGCATAAAGAGATAGGGGGGGGGCCCTCTAGGGGGATTGGGTAGTGGGAGGAGGTACTATAACTATATCTATAGACTGGTAATAAAAAGTCTAAGTGATTATAAAAATAAAAATAAAAAAAAAATGAATGTGGATTTGTAGAAGATGAACATAATGCTTAACATTATTCCTTATGAATAGTATAATAAACATTTTTTCTATGAACATGAATGGACTGCAGAGATTGGTATGAAGATGGAATATTTTTATATGAATAAAGAAATTAGAGGCAGATTTTTTTCTATTACAGGATATCTGTTATGAGGATAACTTGACTTGAATAGACTGGAGTAGATGAGGGAATGGTGAGGCATGGTAGTGTAGAAGAGTAAGGTTGAAATCTTGGTTTGGAGAGACAAAGGAGATATACAAGATATAGAGAGCTAGAGAGATCAGCTGGTGTGGGGTGAGTAGTATTGATCTGGTTGAGAGCTAGTTACTGTGGGTTCTTTCTACTACCCTACTGTACAGAGTGAGTGAGTGGAGTGGGTGGAAGGTCTTAGAGAAAGTGGGATCCTTACAGAGGCTGGAGTGGATATTCTTGGCAGGAACTTTAACATGGTCTGAGATATACTGGTGGATAGGATAGATGGTGGGAGGGGTGCTGAGGGAAGGAGTAGGGGTCTAGTAGCATGAGAGGATGTGGAAAGGCTGGGCTCTCTGGTAGATTCTAGAAGGGGATTCTGGGGAGATAGACAAGTATATATATACTGGATAAATAGCCTGGGGACAAGGATCAACTAGATACTGACAGTGGATTACTGGGGGCTAGATGTTTGAAAGTCACTAGAGGCTGAGTGGTATCTGTAGTCTGATCATTGGGGGCTGTTGGGACAGGGATATTTTGGAGGGAGTTAGAATGGACCTGGACATTAGTACCTAAACTCCTCTCTATTGGCTGAGAAGGTATTGTGGGACAAGTGGATAGAGGATATTCAGTGAAGAGTAGAGAGTTAGATACAAGAGGGAGTTACTATTAGTATTTGATGGGTAAGGTTGAAGGAGGCTGCTAGGGTTTATTGGAGGGAAGTAGGTAAGGTGGTAAGCAGATAGTAGAGAGGGAGGGTGAACTGGGCTTCTGCTAGACTAGCTTGACTTTTGGAGAAGTGGGCTGACCTTTTGGCCCTGGAGGGAGTAGAGGACTGGTAGTTATACCAAGCTAAGATGGAGGTCACTGAGCTACAACAGGTATTGAGAGAAGAGGAGAAATTACAGGTGTAGAGTTTGGCTACTTGATTGTGCTGGCAGGGACTTGAGGAGAGATAGAGGCCATCTAAGTACCTTTTAAGGATTCTGCAGGTAAGGAGAGTGAGGCAGAGATGGGAGGAGATATTGAATTCAGATGAGCTACTGGTGCATGGTTCATAGGATATTTTGAGCTCACTCAGGGAGAGGTGGAGCAGTTCGTGGAGTGAGGAGGAGGGTGGGGCAATAGTTGCTACCATTGTATATACTTTGGAGGATTGGCACCCACCACAAGTAGATGAGTTGGACAGTTTGGTAATACCAGTTCAGGAGGAGGAGATTCACCAGGTTCTTGCTGTAACTATGCTGAGTATGGTGCCTAGAGAGGATAGTCTGCTCTGGGACTTTTGGAAGAAGATGCTGGGAGTACCTAGGGTACTGGAAGAGATGATAGCAATGTGTGATTTGGTACTACAGTCAGGGAGGTGGGTGGGGGAGCAAGATCTGGGGCTAGTGGTACTGCTTTATAAGGATAAGAATAGAAGAGAAGACTGGAAGAATTGGCAGCCCATCATACTTCTGGATATAGACAGAAAGTTGGTCACTAAGGTAGTAATAGTAAGGTTGCAGAAGGTGGCTCAGTAAGTTTTGGGTGAGGAGCAGCAAGGGTTTGTAGGGGACTGGCTCATTAGAGATAGCACAGCCTGGGTATATGGTATTATTGAAGAGGTTTGGGCCTGTAGACTGGATGGGAGACTGGTCTTCTTGGATCAGAAGAAAGCTTATAACCATGTGTAGCAAGTCTGGCTGGTAAAGGTTCTGGATAAAATTAGTGTCCCTCAGCAGTTTAAAGTGGCAATGATCAGCCTACTGGAAGGAAGTAGAGCAGTGCTCATATACAATAGGTATAGAGAGGTGGCCTTCTCTCTAGAGAGAGGTATTCTCCAAGGGGACCCCCAGTCTCTGATTTTGTATACTCTATCTTTAGAGCTATTGTTGGATAGGATTCAGCAGAAGATAGTGAGGCTCTCTATATTTGGTATTGTGTAGAAGATTGGTGCCTTTGTAGATGATATAGTAGTCAGTCTGGGGTTGATTGCTGATATTGAGGAACTCTGAGAAACTGTGGAGTAGTATGAGGTATACTCTGGGACTAAGCTTAATTGGTATAAGTGTGAAATGATGGTGTTAAGTAATGATCTGGTGGGAGGAGATGTCATTGGAACAATTGTCCCTACTGGAGAGGCTGTAAGATACCTAGGTATCTATCTCTTAGTATATGGATCAGTCCTGCCATATGTTTGGTGGGAGCAATGAGTAGCTATCTGGGGGGAGGTCCTGAGAGGTCATACTGATATGACACCTTTCTCAGCTACCATTCACATTACACATACTTTTACAACACACTTTCAAGTCGTTTATTAGAGAAAGGTACTAAGGCAATGGCAAACAGCAAGCAATCTGGGGTATGTACTGGGCAGGGCAGCCCTAGTGCATTCAACTGGCAGTAGGTGGGGAGAGGTCCTGGCCTGGGGGGGGGCATGAGGGGGCTGTTAGCAGGAGGATGAGGAGGGGAAGAAGGCAGCAGTAGAGGACAGGGGTCTGGGAGGGCAAGCTTTGCAGAGACAGTGAAGGGGAGGCAGCAGATATCTGGGTTAGAGAGATGGCTGAGGAAAGACAAGGAGATGGAGAAGACAGTAGTTTGTGGGGAAGTAGCCCTTAGTGGTAAGGACAGTGAAGCTGGGGGAGTAGTAGCTGGGGGGAGCATGATAGCTGATGGTGACAGGACTGCCAATCTGGAAAAAAATCCAGATATGACTGCTGATAGCATGGCTAAGTGACTGGAGCTTGGAAGGCAAGGAGATTTGGCAGATGGTGTGATGGGCCTAGCAGTGGCTCCATTACTCAAGAAATAAATCTCAGCATTTGTGGTGACATTGTGCTTCCAGGGTCTGGCAGTGATGGTGAAAATAGTGCTGAGGCTTATCACTAAGCAGGTGGCTGGAGCAGCATCCATAAAGTTCCTGAAGAGATTAGAGAGATTAGAGGTGGGCTTTGAGGAGGCTGAGCCTTTGGAGGAAGTGCTGAAGGTTAGATTGATAGTTGGGAAGGTGTGTGTTCCAATGGTATGCTGTCTGAAATGGGACCCCAGGGTAGTTCAACTGCTAGTGAAAGGAGTGCCCATGGTGATGGTGGTGGAGACAAGAAGGAGAGTCGAGGAGGTTATGGCAGAGTATGGAGAGGTGGTGGATATCAGTTTCAGAGTCTGGGAAGAGATCTTGCTCAGGACTAGAGATGTGGACATGAGAATTCAGCTGGCAGAGAAAGAAGCTACCAGGAAGGCAAGGGACTGGCCTTTGGGGATGGTCTGGGTTGTAATCTTATATAAGATGATGAGGGTGAAGGGGAGTGAGGAGGAGGAAGAGGACTTGCTAGAGGTACTGGAAGAGCTGAGTAGAGTAGTAGAGCAGCAGGCAAAGGCTTGGAAGGCTTTTGTGGAGTCAACATACTTGGAGGTGGTGGATGGGAAGTGGATTTGAGTAGACAAGAGGCAATGGGAAAAAGCTCAGGGACATAAGCATTAGAAGGAGCTGCTGGCTAAGATAAAAGGTTGACCACAGAAAGAGGTGGGTGGAATGATAGAAATGGGGGGTGCCAAAGCGAGTATCTGGGCTGGTGAGAATGGTGAGAGTGCAGGGAAGGGGACAGGAGAGGACAGAAAAGCAGCTGGCAATGACCCATATACTGATGGTATATTTGAGATCTGGAAAGAGGACTGAGAGGGATCACCTACCCCTACTCCTCTTATCAGGCAAGATCCAGCTTCCTGAAGCAGAGTGGGAGAGGATGTGCTAATGAAGAGGGCCCAGCAAGTACAATTTGGAGTTCCTAAGGTGGCAAATGGGGGACAGGTGGTGACAGTTGGAGAGGAGGAACTGGTGGATGTCCCAGAAGTGTGGGATGAGTCTGTAAGTACTGGGGCTAACACCATGATGTTGGATGGTAGGAGACTAGTGACTCCTAGGGGAAAGGAGGTAGGAAACCTACTTTGGATGTGCAGGATGATGAATAACCTGGCGGCTGAAGAGTTGGGGGAGGTGGACCTGAGAGTAATGAGTGATGAGTATTGGGCACAGATCCTGCAAAGGGATAGTGTGAAGTTAGCATTAAAGGCAGAGATCCTTGTGGTGTATCTGGAGGAGGAAGAGTATGAGGTGGATAAGGAGTGAGAGATAGAGCTAGCAGGAGTTGCTGGTGAGAGGGCCAAATACTGTTAGGCCAAGCAACATAGATTGCAGCTCTGGCAGGAGGCCTGCCTAGAGTACTAAGAGGAGTTTGAGGAGAAGGCAGATGGGGAGATGAATGAGCTATTGGCTGGATTGGAGGCTCAGAGGGCTGAAGAGGCAGAGGTGACTGCAGAATATAATCTGGATTTAGCACAGGAGGAGATGACTATAGAGCAGTAGGGAAGGACTTGATAATACACTATATTTTATTATGAATAGTATAACCAATATTTTTTCTTTAAATGTGAATGGGTTATGGGGTGCTTATCAACATAGGAATATTTTTACTTAGCTGAAGAGATTAGAGGCCAATCTCTTCCTCTTGTAGGATGTCAGGTATAAAGATGATTTGGATAGATTGGAATAGATAAAGGAATGGGGAGGTGAGGCAGTTTGGAAGGGCAAGGTTGAGATTCTGGTATGGAAAGGCAGAGCTGGGGAAATAGATTGGTCTGAGGTGAGTGGATATATACAGAATAAGAGCCAGTCATGGTGGGCTCCTGTTACTGCTCTGCTGTATGGAGTGAGTATGTGAATTGGGTGAAGAGACTCTAGGAGAGTGGGATCCTCATAGAGGCTGGGGTGGATATGCTTGGTGGAGACTTCAATATGGTCTAGGATGTACTGTTGGATAGAACAGATGTAGGATGGGGAGCTGAGGGTTGGAGTGGTGGACTGGCAGTATGGGAGGAAGTGGAAAGGCTGAGTGCTCTGGTGGATGTAGGTAGAGAGTACTGGGGGGATAGGAGGATATACACACATTGGGCAGAGGGCTTGGGGATGAGAATTGATTGGATTCTGATGGCCAGCTGCTTGGGCTTGGATGTTTGGAAGTCACTGCAGGAGCTGAACCACCCTGGGGTCCCATCTCAAGCACTACACCATTGGGACATATATCTCTCCAATCATCAACCCAGCCTTCAGTGTCTCCTCCAATGGCCCTGTCTCCTCAAAGCCCACCTCCATCCCTTCCAGGTCCTTCAAGAACTTAACAGATGCTGTGTCTTCTATCTGCTTTGCAATCAGCCCCAGAACCATTTTTGTTGTCACTATCAAGCCCCTGAAGTACAGAGTGACTGTGAATTCCAAGATCAACTTCTTGAATAACAGTGCCACTGCCAGTCCCATTACACCATCAGTCAGGTCACTAGGCCTTATACCCTTCCCACTACTTGGCCCACTATCAGCAGTCCTATCTTGATTTTTTTCCAGATCACCCATCACACTCTCATCAGCAGTCATCTTCTCAGCCACTACACTACCAGCCCCACTACTCTGGCCCCCCAGAGGAGCTCCCCCTTGAGGCCTCTGCTCAGTAGCCTTCACCATCACCTTATCCCCCCTCAGCCAACTCTCCAGCCCAGCTCTCTGCTGACCTCCCTTTACCTTCTCTGTGAAGCTCACCCTCTCTGTCTCCTGATCTCCAACACCACTCTCTCTCCTACCATATCCTCCAACCAGCAGGCCCCTTATGCTTCCCCCCAAGCCAGGGCCCCTCCCCACATACTGCCAGTCAAATATATCTAGGCCACTCTATCTAGTATATACCTCAGAACACTTATTGGTCACTATGATACTAGTAGCTTTTCTCTAGAAACAGTATTGTAAGTATTACCAAAAAGTTGTGTAATCTGAATATTATCAGAGAAAGATGTGTCTACATTTGTTCTCTCTTATGCTAAATCTAAGCTGTATTCCACAGCCAATTCCTTCACTTCAGCCTTCTTTGCCTCCAAACTAACTAGAAGTTCTGCTATCTCTCTATCCTCCTTTTTCTTGAAGTCCTCATGATCCTCCAGGCAGGCCTCCTACCAGAGCTACAACCCATGATACTCTGCCCAACAGAGGGCAGTCCTCTCACCAGCAACAATTACCAGTTCAGCCTCCCTTTTCTTATCAATCTCATATCCTTTCTTAGTGCTCCTAACGAGTCAATTTAATCTGGATTGGATTCGGATTGATTCGGATTAAATCCCATCCGGATTGACTCATTTGGAGCACTATCCTTTCTTTTTCAGAAAAATTACAAGCACCTCTGCCTTTAGCACCTTCACCACTCCATCACTATGTAGGATTTGTATCCAATACTCATCACTCATTACTCTCAGGTCTACTTTGCCCAACTCTTCAGCTGTGAAGTTGTTCATCATCTTGTATACCCAGAGTAGGTTTCCCACTTCTTTCCCCCCTGGAGTCACTGGCCTTCCTGTATCCAGCATTGAGATATCTGTCCCTGCACTTGCAGTCTCATCCCACTCTACCTCTAGGACATCCACCAGTTTATCCTCACCAACTGCCACCACCTGTCCCCCTTTTGCTATCTCAGGGACTCCAAAGTATACTCACTGGGTACTATATATTGGTACATCCTCTGCTACCTGATCTCTTGTAGCTGGACTCTGCCTGATAAGAGGAGGAGTGTCCTCCTAGACTTCAAACATACCATCTACATATGAGTCACTACTCAACACCTTCCCAGCCTCATCCAGACCCTTCTCCACATCCCCTCCTCCCATACTTGCCCAGATAATTAATTTTATACCTCCAGACTCCTCAATGCCATTAGCATCCTTCTTTGCCCTTTTTTCCAGACTTACCAACAACTCCCTCTACCTCTTGTGTCCTTGAGACCTCTTCTATAGTCTCTTGTTAATGTAGACATATTTCCCATCCACAATCTCCAAATGTATCAACTCTGCATACTCCTTCCAAGCCTTTGCCCTCTACTCTACTACTCTACTCTACTACTTTACTCATCTCCTCCAATACCTCCAACAAATCCTCCTTCTCCTCCTCACTCCCCTTTACCCTTGTCACCTTGTACATAAAGGCCCCCCACATCATTACTAATGGCTAATCACAAGTCTTCCTAGTAGCCTCTCTCTCTGCCAGCTAAAGCCAAATATCAATATCCTCTGTCCTAAATGAGATCTCTTTCTAGACTCGAAAGTCAATATCAACCACCTCTCTATACTCCACCATAACCTCCTCCACTCTTCTCTTCATCTTCATTGCTATTACCATGGGCACTCCTTTCACCAGAAATTACATCACTCTGGGGTCCCACCTCAAGCATCACACTATTAGAACACACACCTCCTCAAAAGTCAACTCTGCCTTCAGTGTAGCTTTCAAAGGCTCAGCCTCCTCAAAGCCCACCTCCATTCCTTCCAAGTCTCTCAGAAACTTCACTGATGCTACTCTATCTATCTGCTTCACAATCAGCCCCAAGACTATTTTCACTATCACCACTAAGCTCCAGAAGTACAGTATGACTATAAACTTCAAGATTGACTTCTTGAGTAATGGTGCTACCACCAGGCCTATTATATCATCAGTCAGGCCACTAGGCCTTATGTCTTTTCCACAGCTCAGTCCACTATCAGCAGTCTCATCTAGATTTTTTTCCAGATTGCCCATCATACTCTCATCGGCAGTTACTCTCTCAGTCACTATACTATCAGTCCCACTACTCTGGTACCTCAGAAGGACCCCCCCTTGAAGCTGTTATCCTACAGTCTTCACCATCTCCTTGCCTCTCCTCAGCCAACCCTCTAGCCCAGCTCTCTGCTGACCTCCCTTCACCTTATCTGCAAAGCTTGCCCTCTCAGTCTCTTGTCCTCCAGTACTTCTCCCTCCCCTACTACATCTTTCTGTCAGCAGGCCCCTCATACTTCTCCCCAAGCTGAGGCCTCTCTCCACATACTGCCAGTTGAATGCACCAGGGCCACCTTGCCCAGTATGCATCTCAGAATACTTGTCAGTTGCCATACTACTAGTATCTTTCTCTAAAAAACTGTATCATAAGTATTGTCAAAAGGTTGTATAACCTGAATATTACCAGAGAGAGATGCCAAAAGGTGGTTTCTTTTATATCTTGCACAAGGTAAGATCCTTCTCACTTAGGCTCCAGTTTTTGTGACCATGAAACTTCTACTATATTCTGATATACTAGGACCTTATCTCTTATCTTGATAATCTTCAGAGACTTGTGAATCTTTTCTGCATTATTCTGCTATAGTATCTATACCTTGGTTATGTAATCCTTGACCTTCTTTCTAATTTGGTATAGTCTCTGTATTTCTCCATCCATATGTTTCTATATAGCATTCCTATTGAATGATAGGGTTTCTTGAGAACTTTCTTCTCCAAACAGCATTTCCCAAGGAGTGAAATGGATACTTTATGATCAAATATCCCTGAGAGTAGATAATACTATTAGCAGATAGTGATCTCAGTTTTCATGTTATCACAGATCTTGGTAATAATATTCTTAAGAGTCTTGTTGATTCTTTCTGCCTATCTATTTCCTTAAGGATAGTATGCTGTGGTCTGAATGTACTAGATCTTGTACTTCTTATAGAGAACTTCAAAGAACTGGTTCACAAATTCTATTCTTCTGTCTATGGTTACTTGTATTGGGGTCTTAAACTGGCAGATGATTTCTTTGTGAAAGAAATCAGTGATTGACTATATATTGACTTTTTTGAAGAGTCCTACTTCTATCAATTTCATGAAAAGGTCTATGATAATAATAATATATCAGTTACTAGTCAAAGTCAAGGATAGAGGACCAATCATATCTATTGCAATATAGGTGAATGGTATTAGTTCTATGTATGCTTATTCTGTAACTTGATTTCATTGATCTTATTTCTGTTTCTGGCATTTGTCACAGGTCTTAACAAATAATCTGATATCTTCCTCCATTCCTAGCTACTATATTGTTCTTTTTGCTTTATTGTATATATTCATTCCTCCTAGATGGCCAAGTTTGTATACTGATTTCATTGCTTACTCCTTCTTATATTCTGATATAACTAATAGGTTTCTTTCTTTAATATTTCTCCATTGATTTCAAATTATTTCTATGTTCTGTTGATAATCATTTGTGTCCATTCTTCCAGATATTGGGGCATCTTGCACTGTCCCAGATAGGTGATAATTCTATAGTAGAGCTCTTTATTCATAATTGATTTACTGGTTGGAGGTTCTTTGGGATATCTATGAGAGGGTATCTACATTGGTATTAGTTCTTTCTAGGCAGTACATGATGGTTATATCATATGCTTGCAACTTCATAATCTATCTGACATAGATTCCTTTGGGCTACTCAGTAATCAGTAGTCAAGTAAGAGCTGAGTAGTCTGTCTGAATGGTGAAGTATCTTTCAGCAAGGTAGTAGTGGAACTTCTCTATGGCCCAGATAACTGTAAGATATTCTAACTTATAAGATTTATATTCTTTTTCAGCCCCTCTGATTCCTTGGCTTAGGTATGCAATGATATACTCTACTTTGTCTTTCTTTTGAACTAGAACTGCTCCTAGTCCTTGGGCACTTATATCTGTCTGCAGGAGTCTAATCAGGTCTTCTGAGGATGGGTGCCTGGGTCAGTCTGACCTTAAGCTCATCAATGCTTTTTGTTGTCTGCTAGTCTATTGGAACTTGGTATTCTTCTTGTTGAGTTCATAGATTGGGCCTGTGATATTAGAGAATCCTCTAATAAATCTTCAGTAATATGAGGTGAGTTCTATGAAGACTTGGGCTTCAGTAACTGTGATGGGCCTTGGGTATGCTTCTATTGCTTGAATCTTGAGGGGGTCCATATGTGTTCCATCTTAATTGATGATATGATCAAGATAGATAATCTCGATTTCTGTGAATTTACACTTCTTAGACTTGATGTAAAGATCATGCTGTCTCAGCTTTTCTATCATCTGCTGGATATACTGTAGATGTTCCTCAGCTGTCTTACTATAGATGATAACATCATCCACATAAACCATCATCCATCTTTCCATATTATAGTGGAAGATTTTATTCTTCATTCACTAGAAGTTTGCAGGGGCATTGTATATTCCAAATACATTCACAGATAGACATAGGTTCCATCTGGGGTAATGAAGGCTGACTTTTCACTTGCTGTTTCTATGAGTCTGATTTGGTGGAATCCTGAGTATAGATTCAGAGTACTATAATACTGTACTTCATCTTCCAGAGTTATGAGAATGTCACTGATGAGGGGCAGTGGTTGGCAATCCTTCTTAGTGACTATATTGAGCTTTCTATAATCAATACAGAGTCTTGGGGCAAATTCTCCAGGCTTGCTTTCTTTCTTTAGAGCTAGTATAACTAGTGAAGACCAGAGGCTGCTGGCTTTCTTGATAATACCAGCTTCTTCCATCTATTTGATTTCTTCTCTAAACCACTCTTGGTAGACTAGTGGGACAGATCTTGCCTTCTGGTAAATTGGTTTGGTATCTCCAATATCTATATCATGATAGTAGTGTGGAGTCTTTTCTTTGATATCCTTGAAGTCTATGATGAGAACATCCTCAAATTCATAAAGTATTTTCTTGAGCTCTGTCTTGAGTGGGAATTCATTTCTAATAGTATAGCTATACTTGTTTGTAGTTTCCTTCTTCTTGTAGTTCAGTTTGGTAATCTTAGTACTGATAAATACTCTTCTTTTAGTGGATCTGAATCCTTTCCTTCCTCTTTTTGTTTCCTTCAACTTCTTGACTTCTATAGTTCTTAGCTAAAGAACTGAGAAGATCAACATCTGTATCAGTTAGTTCTTCTTCTTAATTGGAAATGGAATTGTAGAATTGTAGTTTCTAACAATAAGTAGTATTTCTTCAATGTAATTTGAATTGATGACTCCTCTTTCAATTGTGATTTTACTCTTGGCCAGGCTGCTTCTTATCTTGAGGATTCCAACATAATCCTTTGGTATTGTTATCTCCAGACCAGTTGCTAGTAAAGTGGTTGTCTGAAGTTCAAGTACAGTTTCCTCCACTGTGGTAATATCTATTTTAGCTATATTTTCTGACTTATATTCTGGTAGAACTGTCTTAGGATGAATCTTCCAAATCTTGATCTTGATTTTCTCTTCATCATCACTGTCTTCAAGGAGAGCTAGTGGTTCATCATTCTCTTCTTCTTTCATTTTCTTTTCTTCTCTTGTCTGTTTCTCAAGAGCCTTTTCTCTTCTTTAGTAGTAGATCTTCTTGATTTTATCAGTACACTAGTAACACTCATTGATATGCTCTATACAGTACATTCAGATCCCATGGGAACAGACTCCTTGTGGTGTATATCCTTCTATAATCTTCTTACATTAGTCTTCTTTACTCATCTATCTAATTTTCTTCTTCTTTTTCTAAGTTGTCACTATGTAGGCTTCCTCTTGTTTGCTCTCTTCTTTCTCTATCTCAGACAAGACTCCTTTGTTGATATTGATGGAAATTCACATCTTCTGTCTATAGTAGATGATCTATATCTTCTGAGCATTCAGATTGATTACTACTTTGGCTTTATAAAGCCACTGGTTACTAATGAGGATGTCATAGTTGATTGCATTAGTCACAATTATATCTACTGGAATAGTTACTCTTCTAAACTTGATGGGGATATCTCAAATCTTTCCCAGAGGTGTGGCTCTTGTACTATCTGCTGTAACAAACACCAATTTTGTTACTTCTTCAACTTTCCAACCTAGGTAGTCTGCTGATTTCTTGCTGAGGAGATATTCTTCTGCTCTTGTATCAATGATAGCCTTAAAGACTCTGTCCTTGATTTGATAGGTTGCATAAGCAGAGGTCTTGTAGTTGTCTTCACTCTCTTCTTCTGAGTCTTTTTGAATATTATTGGTCTCAGTTATCTTCCAACCTTGCTTCTTAGTTGTCTCAGCAAGTCTATATCTCATTTGCTATCTGAATGTAGATATTTCTGCCAGCTGACTGAAGGTTAGATTGATCTTTTGTTGACTGAGGTCCTTGAAGATATCATACTTGAAGATCTTGATTTTGTGAAGCTTCTTCTTCTTTTCTCCTTTACTGGCAGAAGTAATTCCTCAGATAATATCTTAAACAGCCTATTCTAGCTCTATATCTTAATCCATTTCTTCACCTTAACTTTCTGTAGCAGTCTCTATCTGCTTTTTCACAGAGTTCTTCTTGAGTCTCTCTGGTAGTCTCTTGTAGAGTTATTTATAAGTATCTTTCTTGATAGTCTCAGCAGAGTAGGCTTCTCATTTTTCTTCATCTAATTCTCCAATCTTCTTGAAGGTGATAATGTTGGCCTGTTTCTTATTTCAAGTAGCATTACTTGGCTGTGTCTTGTACTTAGTTTCACTCATACATTTATATAAGTAGTGGCCCTCCTCTCTGTAAGTGTAGCAGGTACCTCTCTTCTTGTCTAAGGTAGTGGGAAATTTCTGAACTAAGCAGTAGTTTCTTTCTTTAATTTCATTTACCACATCTCTTAGATGGGCTATTGTTTTAGCAAATATCTTAGCAAGTTCCTCCATAGGGTTACTATTTCTCTGTTATTCAGTAGCTCTTAGTTGAGGTATATTTTGATTGATCACTATAGTAGAGATCATACTGATTGCCTTGAGTACTTCAATTCTGACTCCAGTGACTCTCTTCATTATATAGTCTTGTAGATATCTAACTATCTAATATTACTGAGCATAGGTGACCTTCTGTGTCTGATCTAGGACATTGGTGATAAGCAGATGGCCAGGGCTATCTCTGGGTGGATTCTTTTCATAAAGGTTACTTTGGCTACTTGATCTCTAATAGTGGTAGCATAATTAGCAAGGATTATCTGATATCAGATTCTGGTGTAGAATATGTTTGGATCCTTGCTCATTCCTTAGCAAGATGTATTGAGCTAGTTCTTCAGGGCTTACTTGATCTTATCTATAGAGTAGATAGCTTAGAGCCAGGTCATCTATACTGCTAGCATAGTATTGTCATCATTTCTTATATGGATTATAGCTGTGAATGCTGCTCTTGCTGGTTCTCAGAGACTGAAAGACATGAAGGTTACTTGCTGCCTTACTATCAGGCCCCTTACAGTGGCATATTGCTCAAAATCATCAATAAAGGAAATAATTGACTTGTCTGAGTATAACTATAAAATACTGGTATGGTCTCATATCTATCTTGTCTGGATATTTTTATTAAATTTGTATAGTTGTTCAGATAGTGGTAGTTATTTATTGTTCAGCTTAAAAGTGAGAGATTTATCTTGAATTACCAGCCAATGGGCACCAAGTTGTAATGTAATAGATACTTAATCTTAGAAGTACATTGAATTTCTATATCTTGAAAACTTAATTTTCTTTGGCTCTACAGAGTTCTCATGATTCAGAGATAAATGAGTTTGAAGTATATCTGTCTGCAGGCTTACTAGTTCTTTTGCTTTCTCTTTACTTTAAACTATTTCAATCTGAGGTTTATTTACTATAAGATACTGAGTTATTTATATAAGTTTGCTAGCTATGAGGTGGGTGGCTAAGTTATGAGTCATTTCAATAGTATCAAAACATTTTGACATTGTTGAAATACTATACTATATTAGGTCTTCAATTTTGAATCTTTCAAAATATTTAGAAATTATCAAAATCAGAGACTGCTAAATATAAGACTATGCTAATTTGAGACTAGTAGTGATCAAGTATTTATTCCCTATTTTCTTCTTTCAAATTTGGTTCTACCATCACACTAAATATAAATAGTCTGAGGGGCTCTGTGAGATATAGGAATATTTTTACTTGGCTGAAGAGTTTGGAGGTAGATCTTTTTCTATTATAGGATATATATTATAAGAAGAAATTAGACAGACAGATATAGATATAGATATAGAATAGCATGGTATTCTAGAAGAATAAGATAGAGATTCTGATATAGAGTGATAAAGGAGAACTGTATGAGATTGAAGAATAGAGAGACTGCTTGGTTTGGGAGATATGATAAAGACCAGAGTGGGATCTAGTGATAGTAGACTTTTACTATTGCTCAGCAGTTAGAAGTAACTGAGTAGAGTAACTGGATAGACTTTATGAGTATAGCATACTTGCTGAAGCTAGTGTAGATATACTGAGAGGAGACTTTAACATAGTGCAGTATATGCTATTAGACAGAACTGAGAGAGAGAGATATATAGTAGACCATAGTAGTAGTCTAGATATTTGAGAGGAAGTAGAGTGTCTAAGTTTATTAGTAGATACTGACAGAATAGTATGAAGTGACTGAAGGGTTTATACTTATTGGGTAAATGGACTTGAAATAAAAATAGATTAGATACTGACAACTAACTGCTAGGAGTTAGATATCTGAGATAGAGTAATATCTGTGGTCTGATTATTAGGGCTATTAGAGCTATTAGGGTATAAATAGTTTAGAGAAAGTAGAGATGAGTCTAGATATTAGTATTTCTTGTTAGAGAAGAAGAGATTGTGGGATATATAGATGGCAGAAATTGAGTTAAAGATTATTCTTTAAGAAAGTAAGGGTCTCTGGTAGGAATCTGCTGAGTAAAGTTGAAGAAAACTACTAAGTTATATTGAGGTAAGGCTGATAGGTTTAAAGAGACTCAATAGAGGTAGAGAGTGAGATAGATCTCTTATAGGATAGAGGGATTGCAGATGAAATGAGCAGAAATATTAGTATAGGAGAAAATAGATAATTAAAGACTAAGATGAGCCTAGCTAGAAGTAGAGAAGTTGAAGAGGATGTTAAGAAAAGAAGAGGAGGCTCATATATAGAGTATGGCAGCTTAGCTATAATAGCAGAGGTTTGAGAAAGACAAGAGGTCAACCAAGTCTCTGTCTAGACTTCTTCAGGTAAGGAGAGTGAGATAGTAGTGAGATGAGATACTTGATGAGAAGAGCAATCTAGTAAATAAGATACAGAGAATCTTGAGTTTACTAAGAGATAGATAGGGAGACCTATAGAGTAAGAAAGAGGATAGTGATGATAAGAGGGTGATTGAGTACTATTTGGAGAATTGATATTTTTTATAAATTAATAGCTCTGATATTTAGCTCAACTAGTTAGAGAGGAGGAAATTCTGAGTATCTTGTTAGCTATAAAATAGAGTATAGCTTCTGATGAGAATAGCCTATCTTGGGACTTTTGGAAGAAAATGGTGAGAGTTCTAAGAATCTTGTTAGAGATAACAGTATTATACAATTTGGTTCTTATATCTGGAGAGTAAGTAGGGGGTCAAGATCTTAGTCTAGTGGTACTGCTCTTTAAAGATAATAGTAAGAGAGAGAATTAACAAAACTAAAAGCCAATTATGCTCCTGAATATAGACAGGAAGTTGGTTATAAAAGTAATTGTTATAAGGCTATTGAAGGTGGCTCAACAGATATTGGGAGTTGAGTACAGAAGCTTTGTTAGTAGTAGACTAATAAAGGTGAGAGCTAGCAGACTAAATAGCTAGTTAGTCTTTCTGAATCAGAAGAAGGTCTATTATCAGATATAGTAAGTCTGACTAGAGAAGATATTGGAGTCAATTAGTATCTCTCACTAATTTTAGTTATTAATAATCAGTCTTTTAGAGAAAAGTCAGATAGTAATCTTATATAATAGATATTATAGAGTCTTATTCTTATTGAGAAGAAGTATTCACTAGGAAGATCTACTATCTTCTATTTTATATATATATATATACTATTATTAGAGCCTTTATTGGATAGGATTTACTATAGAGTATTAGAGCTATCAGTCTTAAGAGTAGTCTGGAAGGTTAGGGCCTTTGCAGATAATATAATAGTTGATTTTTTTTTTTTTTTTTTTTTTTTTTTTAATATAGTAGTTGAGCTTAATTCTGTTACTAATATTGATAATCTGAAGACTATTATTGACTGGTACAAGAAGTACTCTAGAGCTAAGCTTAACTAGCATAAGTATAGTTTAGTAAGTAGAGATATTTAGATACTATTATTTTGACAAGAGAGATGATATAATATCTGGACATTTTCTTATCAGTATATGGATCAGTTCTGCTCAGAGCTTGGCATAAGAGAAAGATGATGAAATGGAAAGAGGTACTGTAGAGTTGATGGAAATATTATATTTCTCTTATTAAGTAGATATTGATTCTCAATATCTACTAATTGCTAAAGTTGTGATATCTAATATATCACTTAAACTTTCTGATATAAGTAGTAAAGAGATTATTGAAGATAACTAAGAACTGGATTTGGACTAAGAGATAGAGCTAGATATATTGAGAGATCTTGGTAGCTTTGATAAATAGAGAAGATTTAGGTCTGATAGATTTTTCAAAGAGATTATATTACCTTTGAGTCTAGTGGATAAAGTAAGCTGTTAAGTTATAGAGTAATAAATAGGTCTCTCTAATATAGAAGATCTGAGAGATGTAGTTTTCTCTTAAAGAATCTTCTGAAGATCTATTGGTTATAGTTAGACTAAGAAATAGTAGATACTTATAGTATAGAGGTTTTTAGTAAGAGATGATAGAGAGAGTTTACTATATTAGGCTATATTGATAAGATAATAAGAGAGAGATATAATGGAGATCTATAATATAAAGGTGAGACAGACTTCTATTAAGTGGTTTTTTAGTATTAAACTTTGATATAAGTACTAGTATTGAGTATCAATAGGAGATAGAATAAGATTTATAGTCAGTAGACTAGTAGTTGATAGATATTAGTGAGGTGTAAAACTAGACTGAGATCTGGTTCTAAAGTGCTGAGATGTGAGACTAGACTAAGGTCTGGTCCTAAAGTATTAAGATATAATAGTAGCTTTCTTTAAAGTTCTAGATAGTGTGATAATATCTTTTGAGAAGGAATGTTATACCAAACTTTAGATTGAGATACTTGATATAAGGTAGGGTTTTTGAGCATAAGGATTATTATAATATTAGATAGGAGGAGAAGACTATACAAATACTAGAATATTGATTAGGAGAGTATAAGATACTTAGGGACTTCTGGATAATAGTTGAGAATTATATAGAGATAGAGTAACAAGATAGTGAGGAGAGAGAGTGAGAGATAAAATATCTTAAAGAAGTAGTTAGTGGGTTGTATTGGTAATAAGTAGCTCATAGTTAAGTAGATGTTAGTAATATAGATAGAGTTGACTAGATATTAGTAATATATATTTAAAGATAGGAAGTAGATAGCTTTGAGAAAAAAGATGACAAGGTGGAAGAATTATTAGTAGATATTCTATCAGACTGGTGGAGAGAATGGAGCTCTCAAGAGGGTTACTATAAATATCTGGGGAAAGAAATTTATAAAAAAAGTAGTAATCAGATTGAGATAGTTAATAATTTAGAAAAAAAGAGTAAGGAGAAGAGAGTATATTAGGATAGAGTAAAGTAAGATCAGGTTGAGACTATTGATATAATATGAGGACTATATATTTATTATAGATTAGTTAATAAAGAGATCTAGTATTTATA
>RBNI01000915.1:0-25861 GCA_003990745.1 Jimgerdemannia flammicorona | reverse complement strand
CCTAAAAAAAAAAAAATACATATACTCACTACACTTATAATTAGCCAGAATATCAAATAAAGGTTGTTTACCTATATCCTGAAGATACATCTGTATCTGACAGACATACTCATATCACATATAAAAAAAAAAAAAAAAAAAAAAAAAAAAAAAAAAAAAAAAAAAAAAAAAAAAAAAAAAAAAGACACACTCATATCACTCATGTCCTGTAGACACACTCATGTTCTGTGAACACACTCAAACATTATTATAGGTAGTAAATCTATAATTATTCAGATAGCAACCAGATAGCAACCATAATATATAAAATATCCCAGAGATAAGAGTGAATAAACCTTAGTTCAAATTGAAGTATAAACTAAAGAAGTCTCTAAAGATTGAGCATTAGTTCCCTTTTCCCACTCCAGTCTACTTTCTGATATAAAGAATAAGTCTATTTTTGGTTTACTTGCCAGATAAGCCTGAAGATTTGCCACTAAAGTTCAAGTAAAGAACTTTGTCACCATTTGAGTAGTCTACTGCTTAAGAAATAAGCTGCTGTTTTTAAGAAATCTATAAAGCCAGTCTGTTGATATAACTTTATAGTGAACTTATTCACACAAATGAAGCCAGTCTCAATATAACTTTGCCAAAAACTCACATTCCTAGAGAGCTCTTAAGGAATCTTGCTACAAGCCAGTCACTTTTTTTTTTTTTTATTTTATAGTCACTTGGACTCTGCCTTTATTACCAGTCTATGAATAAGTATACATCATCACTACCCACTACCCAATTCCCATAGAGGGGCCCCTCCCCACCTTCTCACGAATAAAAATCACCCTTTCACCAACTACTCCAACTCTCCCCCCACTCTGCCCACAAATTTTCTCCACTAAGTAGCGCCTCCGACCACCCTGCAGCCCCCAACCAAGCCACTAGCCTGTTAAGGTGTCTTCCATAAGCCTATGCCACTGCAGCAACCGGTCCCCCAAGCTCTGTCTCCTCCTGTCCTCAAAAACAAATAGCCAATGACTGGCCAGCCCCATCCAAATAGCCAAAGCCCAACCCAAAGTAAGCCACTCCTTCCCTATTCCCCCTACCAATCTATCCCTCAAGTCCTCCCACCTCTCCCATACTTCATCTCCCCTACGCCATACCCCCAAACGTTCCCCAATTGTCTGCCAAAAATCCCCCAACACCTCACACTCTCCTAGCCAATGTTCAGGCATCTGTACATAACCCCCCTCCTGCCCTACGTTATGGCACTCCTCACAGTTGAAGCAACCCCCTATGACAAGGTGCCTCGAGCGAAAGTTGAGCATAACATTCCTCTGTAGCATATGCCACCAGACCACCCAGTATTTTGGCAGCATCTACTTTCTCACTACAGCACTCCAGATCCAAACACCATACCAGTTCCACTCTTCACCAATTCCAACTCCTTGCTAACCACTAGGCCACAGATCCTGGCCTGGTCTACAAGTCAGTCACTTAATACAACTTTATAGTGGAGTCAGTCTACAATATAACTCTGCATAAACAAAGCCAGTCTTTGATATAACTTGCTAAGAATCCAAGTTATTTATGTCATCTAAGTTATTTTTCAGAACTCTACTGATTCAGAAAGAATCTATAATATCTGAGCTATCTGAGTTATCTGAATTATCTATGCCATCTAAGTTATTCATCCATTCTCAGTAAGTCTAATTCAGAAGAATCTGCACTACCTTCTATTCTCAGAAGAACTGATTTAGGAAGAATCTGTATCATCTGAGTTATTATTCAAGAAGCTTACCAATTCAGGAGAATCCATACCAAATTGAGTTATCTATCAACCTACTTATTAAGAAACCTGCCAAATTCACTTAAGGAAACTACTAAATTGTCAAACCATCATATATAAGGAGATCACTATACTATATAGAGATCATTGTATTATACAGAGATTGTTACATAGAAATTATATAAGGAAACCTACTAAATTGCTAGACTGTCTGCACTATACAAATTACTACTATACCCAAGAACCTATTCCAATAAGAAAATTGCCCAGAAATCCAGCTTTGACTATTATACTACTAAATACTAAGGACCTCAGGAATCTTAGAATATTTTGTTACTTTTTGACAAAGTAACTAGGGGCTCAAGCCAAATTACATCAATCTCCAATCTTGTAATTTGCCTCTATTGAGCCAGGCACATTATAATAGAAAAGAAGATCTTAAAGTATTTACTACAAGACTAAAAACCCTCTGAATACTATAAGAGCAGAATATAGCTAATGAGAGCAGACTATAAATAAAACCCCAGGCTACTTATTTCTTTGATACTATCTCTAAATGATTATCAGAAAAAATTTGTAAACAAGGATGACTCTATAATTGCCCACATGAGCAATAGTATTTAGAATAAGCTATTATCTGAGTACACATCATTTTTGTAGCCCAAAGACTAAGAGATAACAGAAGAAATAACAAAGGAGATAAGTGATACCAATTTGAAAAGAAGTACACACCTTAGAACAAGTCCTCAAGACTATAAGGAGGATTCAAGAAACTGTTTAACAAGAAAATGAAAGAACTCATAAAGAAGAGAGTATGTTTCTACTATAAGAAGAGAGGACATATAACTCATAAATGCCCTGATAAGAGAACCAATACCAATAAAGGACCATCCTCCTCATATCTGTTATGATAATAGGAGATGATCCAAAGGAACCACTAAGAAAATCAAGGTTAAGAGATTCCACATTACTGTAAAAATCCCAGACAAAGTATATAAATCTAATACTGACTATAACCTCTATTCTAGCATGGAAGTGACCATTAAACCAGGTAAGCAAGCAACTATTAGCACAGATAACAAAATAGAAGTCCCTAAAGGAATCTATATTTACCTTATAGAAAGGAGTAGTCTGGTTAAAGAAAAAAGACTCTATGTAGTCAGAGGGGTTATAAACTAAGGATTCAAAGGTAAGATTAAGATCCTACTATATAATATTATATAAAAAACTGTTGAAATTATATGTGAAAACAAATTGTTTAAGCTATTATTAAAGTAATATATAATGATCTTGAAATAGAAGAAACAAATGAACTATCACTCTCTGAAAGAGGAGAAAAAGCTTTTGGATCAACAGAAAAGCACCCTGATAAGATTAAGAGAAAGACTAAGATACAGAAGATCATTCATATCAAAGAACCTCAAGATTAGGATCAGAAATAATATCCTTGCATTACCAATAGATATGTTCCTATAGGATAATGCCTCTACAGAATCAAGATATACTGTTTTGAACATATAGAAGAATACATTATATATATTCTTGAATCCAAGAAGTATAAGCCAACTATTCCAGAATGATGAGATGAGAAAATCAAGAATATCAATGATGAAAACAAAGATGTACAAGATTGAAAAGAAGAAACTATCTCAGATACAATTGTCACCTAGTAAGAAACTAATATAAAATATATCTGCCTATAAGGAAAAATTGAAGGGAACTCTGTCAAAGTCCTTATTGATAGTAGAGTAAGTAAGTACTACCTTGATCAAGAAACTGCTGACAAATTCCACCTCAAGATATAAAGGAACTCAGAAGAAAATATTGCTATATTCAGAAATGGAATAATATAAAAACTCTCCAAGATATGTAAGAATGCACTTCTACAACTCAGAAACTATACTATAAGGCAAATCTTCCATATAGCACATCTTTCTGAGTATAATCTCATCTTTGGAAAATCCTGACTCACTCAAGAGAACTTCCACATTAATTAGCAAACCAATAGAATTTCTCTGAGAGATATCAAACTGCAACCTAAACATACTAAGAAGAAACAAAAGCACAGATATAATGTTATATCTGCTATTCAGATAAAGAAGCTAATTCAAAAGTCAGACCAGTATATCTATATATATAGTCAAGAAAACCTCAGAAGAAGATGTTGAAGAACTCTCTGAACTTTTGAAGAATAAAGATGATGAAGAAGACAACCTCCAAGAACTGCTCAAGAAATATGAAGATATTTTTCAGGAACCTCAAGAACTACCACCAGTCTGCATAGTAGAATATAACATTAAGACTATCTCTGGGTCTGATCTCTCCTACTATGGAATTTATCAACTAGCCTAATCTGAGTTAGAAACTCTCAAGGAACAACTAGTGAAATTGACAAGCAAAGGACTTATTGTCTATCAAAATTACTATATGGTGTATCAATTCTCTTTATCTGCAAGAAGAATGGAAGTCTCTATATATATATTGATTACCAGGTACTCAACAAGATCTCAATTAAGAACTGATATATACTCTCAAGAATTAATAAACTACTCAATCAAGTATATAAGGCCAAGATCTCCTTACTCATCAACCTCATATCTAGATACTATAAAATCTGTATCAAAAGAAGATATCCTCAAGACAGCTTTTTAAACAAAATTTGGACACTATAAATTTTGTATAATATCATTCAGTCTCACTAATGTACCAGCAATCTTTCAAATACTGATAAATGATATTTTCTGAGAATACCTTGAAGTCTTCATCCTGGTCTATCTAGATGACATTCTGATATATAGTATAAGCAATATTATTCACTGACAATACCTACAGATGGTCTTTGATATACTCTGAGAATATATGTAAGCTCTTAGTGAAAAAGAAAAAATGCTATTTTTTCAAGAAGCAAATTGAATACCTAGAATACATTATCTCTGAAAACAATATTATCATTGACCCCAAGAAAACCCAAGCAATCTGTAATTAGCCTATTTCAAAAACCCTCAAGTCTTTATGAGAATTTAATAAACTGGTAGAATATTCTAGAAAATTTATTCAAAGATTCTCTGTAATTATTACTTTACTCATAAGTCTTATCAAGAAAGGAGCCAATGTTGAAAAAGAATGAACAGAAGTATACACTATAGCTATAAATACCCTGAAGAGAATACTGATAGATATACTAATTCTGATCAGCTCTGACCTACAGGACCCTTCATAGTTACTATTGATGCTTCATATATTGCCATTAGAGCTATCCTAACTCAATATGAATACTCTGTTACCAATCTATCCCAGAAACTCAATGATCATGAAAGGAACTACATATACTATATAAGACAAAGAACTCCTTACTATTATCTGACCTCTGTAAGTATAGAGATATTTCCTCTTTAGTAAAAAGTTCATCTTATAGACAGATCATCAAGCTCTTTGATATATTCAGATGCAGTCAATTCTTACAGAAAGATAGGTCCAATGGATGCAGATTCTTATATCTTTTGATATTAAGATCAAGAACATTGCTGGAACTAAGAATGAAGTAGTAGATATACTCTCCTGAAGTACTTAGAAGAATGACCTTATAGTAATTAGTAATATTATTACTAGTCTATTTAAGGAAGTTAAGAAGAAGTATACTAAGGATGTTAATATATAAGAAATTATCAGACAAATCCTCAAAAAAGGTAACAATATTATGAAGAAAGTCTACAAGAATATATCTGTTCAAAATAGATATATGTATATACCTTGACAATATATGAATTTGAGTCTCTGACACTCCTATCTGCTTATGAATTCTATAAGAACTCTATGATATACCTATAGCTAGACATATGAAGTTTGACAAAACATACCAATATATTGTCTGAGACTTCTACTAATCTAAAATAACATCCAATATCAGAATTATATCATATCCTATAATATCTGCCAAGGATACAAGCCTAGTAATTAGATACTAGCTGATATTTTACAACTGCTATTAATTTTTATCCAAAATTGAGACTACATTAGAATGGACTTTCTTGTCCAGTTACTAAAAACTAAAAAGAGAAGAGATGCAATTGTCATTTTTATTAATTATCTCAGCAAGTAAGTCTACTTTATTATAACAACTACTATAGCAATAGCACTAGAAGCAGTATAGCTATTTATCAACAATATATTCTATCTTTATAGACTATTATCAGTAATTATCTTGGACTGAGATACAAAATTTATAAGCAACTTTTAGCAAGTACTCTTCAAGAATCTAGGAGTATAACTGAAAATATCTACAGCATACTATCTATAAACAGATGGTCAGACAAAAAGAACTAATTAAACCTTGAAGCAGATACTCAGTATCTACTGTAGCTATAAGCAAAACAATTGAGATAAAAAGCTGACTCTAGCCAAATTTGCATACAATAACAGCTCAAGTATAAGTACCAAGATGATACTATTTTACTTTAATTATAGATAACACTCATAAACTCCTATAGTTATCATCTGAACTATAGTATCAGCAGTAAGAAATTACTAATATTATATAAGACAATATCCAGTAAGCTTATAGAAGTACAAAAGATACAAGTAGTATGTATATACTGACAAAAATAGAAAAGAAGTTATCTATAAAATAGAAGAACAAGTATTATTCAGCATATAGCATCTAACCCTGAGTAACATAGACTCCAAAAAGAAACTCAGACCCTACTATATTAGATCATTCAAGATTCTCAAAAAATATAGACTTATTGCATATAATTTGGACCTTTTAGCAATATTAAGAAGAATTCCCCCAGTGTTCCATATATTATAACTATAATTATATATTCTGAAAACCTTTAAAGAAAGAACCATATTACCTCCAGACTTAGTAATCATTGACCAGTAGCCAGAATATGAAGTTAACTATATCCTGGATTATAAGAATTACTAATTTAGATAAGCTACCAAGTCTACCCAATACTACCTCATAAATGGAAAGGATACTCCAAATACAATATTATCTGGAAAAAATAAGACAATCTTTTATCAAATATAGAAGAAGTAGTAATTTAATATAGATATCTAGTATAATGGAAATTCTGATAAAATTTCCAAAAGACAGTTATACTCCTGAATAACCTCAGTGAAAAGAAGTATAAATATTCCAAATTAATCCTATATATCTAACTCTACCCCAATATGAGTACTCAGTAATAATATAGAGAATAAATCAAAAACAAGATTACCACTACAGTCTTTAGAGCAATTGAATGATAATAGAACTCTACCAAACTACTCTCTATCAATATATATATCTCTAGAGACTCTGATCCAAATAAAGTCCAGTAATATCTTAGAAGAATACAATATTTTTAGGCTTTCTGTTATTAATAAAAACTTAAAGAGTACTATGAGATAAGATATCTTATCTATTAACAAGCTACTCTCAGTACTCCTAAGTAATAAGTCTGCCTTTTTATTAATAATTATATTTATATAGTTGTCAAATAACTCTATGTTCTATTCTGCATCAGACCCTAAGTTCTCAACTATCTCTATGGAGTATCTCCTGAGAATATCATCAATTTGAATAATGAACAATGAAGCAAGATTGTTTTTTAAGTAGTCTAGTATACTACTCTCTAGTTTGATAAATATCTAGAGTTTAGTACTAAGTACTTCAATTACACTAAAATCACTTTTTATACTCCATCACTCAAATTAGATATATGATTGTATGTCTAAGTATACCCAAATATATACTAAAAATAATTACAATTATAAAGTATAAGTTTTGTAAAAAATCAGTTTCTGATATATGATAAGATATTTAAGTATCCAAATATAGTATACTTTAATCTAATTGTGATTTAACAAATATAACTTACTTTGTACTATTTTGAACAATTAGCCTTTATGACCTATATTTTATAGAAAATAATATATTCATTAGAGTAGTTGGTGGGGTAGACAATATATCAAAAGATGATATCTAACTAGTAGATATTGATGATAGCTCAGATGATACCTTATGCTGTTTATTTCAGATAGTTACTGTCAGTACTATTGATAGTATAGTTTGACTTTTTATAATCTACACCTTTGGTATTATTTTATATATAAGTTGTCATTCATCTTTAGAAAGATCAAAATAAATAAATAAGACTAAAGAATGTTTTAGAGATCAATATAGTGTACAAGATAAATGGTCAATTGATTCCAATAAATATATCTTATGAATATGAGAAGAGTATAATTCTACTTAACCCACAAACTAGTAGTATTGATAGAGATGGGCAGTTTGCTCATACTTGTGTCTGAGTTCATCAATCTTTATAGTTGTATAAAGGCTTGGATGTTGTTATTGTAAGTGCTTTATATTAGTCAAGTAGTACAAAATCTTATCTACTACTTTTGGATCAATCTTATCTTATTACTCTACTATATCAGTTATATTAGAGCTTTCAGATCTAGATGATAATATCTATTTTATCTGAATGCTAAATTATATATCTATACTATATGGTTCATTTGCAAAAATAATATCACAAATAAGTTATAAAATACTATGTGTGAATATGATATGCAATAAAGCTTATAGCTATATTTATAATAGTATAATATCTTTGTTTAGTCAGTATTAGTCTAGAAATTATTCTTGTTTTATACTATAGTATATTAATCCTAGTAATATTAACTATATTTTGGATAGTGCTTGGCTTTCATCAGGCAGTGTGATAGTAAGATATATTTGTCCACTCATCCTTACAATGTTTTGAATTTTGATATATTTTTCAGTAATATCAGCAGACTTTAATACTCTATTACTATGTGCAAAAAGTATAGTATTTGCTAACTATAGTATTACAATAATAGGCCTATCTACTGCCCAGAGACTTTTCTGAAATCTCTACTATATATACTTTATGAAATATAGAATATCAAAGATACATAAATCAAATATATGATACTTTATCTATGTAAAGCTTTTGAGTAATTCTCCAATCTGATACTGGGTTACAAACTGTTTGAAGTACTCAAAATATTCCCTATATATTAATAGTGGTAAATCAGATATATGTTACAAACTATAAGTATATATACTATAGATGAATATATATTGATCAATTTTATATATTATATCATATAGATATCACTTATAGTATCTGTAGGCTTCTCTCTAATTGGAGTTATTCTATCAGTAAACATAGTGAAGTTTGTTCAAAAGAAATGTACTAGTTATAGTTATCCATAGTTTAATTAATATACTAGGTACTATATCTGATATTACTTTTATATATATATTTAAAGTATCTGTAAAATAATATATCAGGCATAATTCCTTATACTGTTGTGAATATTACATATTTAAATTAGCTTGGTATTATTAGACAAAACTACTAATAATGAATGATATTACCTATGATAGTAGTAATTTGTACTTAATTTTACCCAGGATGAGCTGTGGATCTGTTATAGATTGCTGAACATAAAGACCAGGTAGCCATCCAAGCTGCCTAATAATAGCAGTAATCCAATTATATAGAAGACCAGTCTAATATATAAGTACTGTTATAGAATACTTATAGGTGAGAGATATTCTGCCTAGATATCATACCACTATAGTAGTATAAATAATTATCATAGAAGTATTCACTATTAAAAGATCTAGATTGTACCAGCTCTCAGGATTCTTGTAAAGAGTATATATTTTTGACTATAATATAGCAACTATTTATCTAGTATATGCAAGTAATCAGTATCACTAATAATATCTTAGTAAAACAACAGATCTATATATAATGCAGATTTTCTGAATTCATCTGAATTATTTTGGAGCTATATTGGAATTATACTAATTAGAGAATACTTTCCACAGAGATTGCTTATTGGAATATATCTCTATAAAGGTTACAAATTCAGATATATAGAACTGATTTGTGGTTTTAACTAGAGCTATAGTATAATCTTCATTATTGGAGGTCAGTTTAAATAAGGTATACATCCAGGAAAGCTAAATATTTAATAATAATTAACATCTCAGAAAAATATAATTAAATATAGTATATGTTTCAAAATATCTCACCTTATTATTTATTACAATTAATTATATTCTCACTTTCTCTATTTTATCTTCTCTCTCTATATCTGCATTATTATCATTTATATCTTTTATAATTTTAGACTATTAATTGAGTTGCAATATTAGCAGAAATATCAATAAATATCATTATTGAACATTATTTATATACTGTCATGTAGTAGTCACTGAGTCCTTCAAATATGCCAGATTCTCTTTAAGGTGTATCTCTTAGACTAACTCAAGTTTGTTATAAGCAAGTTCTTATTGAAGTGCCTTCCCAAGGTCTTATAGTCCTCAAACTTCTTATCTTTAACTGTCTTGTTATCTCTTAGATTACTTGCAAGAAAGTGTGTATAAGTAAAACTGGAACTAACTTTATTTCAGAGAAAATAAGAGGGGTATTTATACAAAATATAATTCAATAGTTGCTAAGATATAAAGCTAAATATAAATTCCAATAACTAAAATAAAATACCAGGACAGGAAAAACTACTAAGTTCTAGAGTCAGTACTGATAGTTGTACAGGTTCAGAATACTGGTATAATTCGGTATCATATCAAATACCAGTGCTGGCATTATTCAGTATAATAAAGAACTTAGAGCAGAAAGTTCAGGACCATGGGGGCTTCATCCTTGTCATCAGAGGTCAGGATATCTTTGACGGAGATGAGGTCTGCAAACATTTCGTCAAGGTCACATAGGTCACACGGGATGACATCATCGCCAATGATGTCATCACATTCGGTGGTGCGGAAATCAGGAGCTCTCCAATCTATGAGGTTCTCTTCCACAAAATAAGGAACAAATGTAGGGTCTTGGGGAGGTCTAACCTGGATGCTTGGGCCTTGAAATACTGAGATCAATCCTTGCAGAAATTGATCTGGGTTGTTCTGAAGGATGGGATGCCAGAAGTCTTCTACTTCATCACTATTGAGGGTGATAGTGGACTGGGCTTCTGTAGCCACTCTGGCTTCTAGTACATTGATATGGTGGGATGACAGATCTCTGAAATCTGAGACTCTAACATACTCTAAGTTGGGGATTGACCATGGTGTATGCCTGAAGATCTGATGGATCTTCTTAACTGTTCTTGCCTCACGTATATCCATAGGAGTAGTATCTTGTAGCTCTTGAGGGCTGGTCTGTGGGAACTCCTGGCAGAGGAGGTTTCCTATTTCATACTCCTGCTATATTTGGAGGTATTTGGTAGCAATGGTGATCCTTGTTTCCATTTCACAGCAGTGGAGGATATAGTAATAAAAGTCACCAGTACCTAGGTTGATACTAGGAGTCCTTCTTGAGTAGGTCCTCATAGCTCTTCTGATGTCTTGGAACATCCTTTCTTTGACTGAGGTGTCTTGGTGATTCCTTGACCTTGAGATTTGGCAGGTAGCAGACATTTCATTTGTAGTAAGTCTTTGAGCTATTTTGGGATTAGTGAGTCTTGTTGGTTGCTGCTACTGCGGTTCCTTGATCCTTCTTTTATATTCCTCAAGATACTTATACTGTGGTCATAATGACTCACAGTTGGTCATTATTGCTCATCTCGTATATCATATGATTTCCTTGTGCTCCAATCTAGTGGCTTGTGAGGAAAGGCTGTCTTCTGTGCTGATGTCATCATTCTGAGATCACCATTACAATACTAAAGTTAATCACCTTTTTCCTTTCTGGTCTTTCAATACAGTCTGATACCTCTTTTATAAGATGTCTTTTTATATTGTATTTAAATAAAAATTCACTTTGATGACCCTCCTTATTATATTGATATTTGGAGAAATCTAGAGTGATATTTTTTTATTTTCTATTCTTTAATAATCATTCCTAATAGAGGTATAGTTGAGAGATACAGAGATGTTTCCTTTGGACCTGAAAAAAGGAATATGATTTAATATCTAAATAAATTAATTAAAAACAAACTTGAGAATGAGGCATTTAGTTACCTAAAAGAATATTTGTAATTCTATAAAAGGATGCATAACTGTATGATATCTGATACCAACATCTAGTACCATGTGTTGACTTTAATAAATTAACTGATTCTTTTACATTTGATAGTGATTCATCTTCTGAGCTATATTGATTATAGATACCTATCCAATAGTTATAGAATTTCTTATCTACATTTTTAAATAGATAATAATACCCTCCAGGCTGCTCTGCAATATCTGGCTTCAGTAGCTTTAAGATATAAATAGAATCCCACCTCAGATGGGATAGGCAATTGCTCAAGTTCATAGTTCTTGACTAAGTAGAACATTGCTTTCAAGCATCCTGCCTGAGCAGTGTTAATTTGCAATTAAACTTCTTAATACTCAGCCATGAAATATGGTAGACAGTTTAACTAGTTACAATAAATAGAGTCTATTTAAATATCTCTGAGATGGCCTAACATAAGACATTACTCCAATATTTTGCTATTGGCACTTGGATGATGGTTAGAATAATATATCTCATTTTGCTCTCATTCCTTCCCTCATTTCTCCCCTCATTTCTCCCCTCATTTCTCCCCTCATTCCTTTCCACATTTCTTTCTTCCCTCCCTCCTTCCTTCCTTCTTTTCTTTACTCTTTTCTTTCCTCTTTCCTCATTCCTATTTCCTTTTCTTTTTCCTTCCCTTCCTCCTTCCTCCTTCCTCTTTCCTTCTCTCTTTCCTTTTCCATTCCTTCTTTGCTAAGATCCCTTCTGGTGCAGATTTTATCTCCCCGCTCTGACACACTGAACTCTCATCTACGGCAGGTGCCAATGGTCTGCTGCGCAACCGCTTGATCTCATTCCTGAGAGCCTGGATCATCCGATCGTATTCGGCTAGTCTATTGAGCCGTCAACTCCTGCGTTTGCTCCGGCCTTGACCATCAACTCGTTCTTCGCCTTCATTTCACTGCGCAACTTGGCGAGCTTGACGTTAGTGCAGGAATCCTATAGATTGTTTTTAATGGCGGCTTCATTGAATTTGACGACAAACCGGCTTCCCAGTCAGCACACGAACTATGAACTATCCTCCTCTGATACGCATCTCTGGTTTACACAACTGCCTCCGGGGGCGCAAAGATCCCACCATGAGAGAATGGAATACCATTCTTCAGCCAATTTATTTCTCGCACCAATACATACTAAACAAATCCACTGCACTAGAAATATCACGAGCAGCTTCAAGAACGAGGGTTATTTAATTTATTTCTATGGGGTTCTTAAAGCGTACAGAAACGATGCCGTCTGTATTGACAATCCCTTTCGGGATCGCCAGAAGAGACGCGGTTAGTAGGTGCACTACGTGGTATCGAGAACACATTACGACAGTAACAGGCGACAATGAAGAGCACCTACCTTCAAAACAACTTGGACAGCATTACAGAGGTAGCGACGTTCTTTTACATCCCGCTCTATGCTCGGTGAGGATGACCGTCCAACATTCTTGACGTCAATAACGTGAAGTACGTCTCTATTAACTCAGAGAGGAGTTTTAACAGACAAGGCAAAATTGCTTTCGCGGTCTGCCAAGCTGTCGTGAAGGCGGAATTTGTTGCAAAGGCGAATGTTATGAAAAAATTTTCAGGTATCGTGACTTCGTGACTGTCATCCGATCGCGACGCGGTTTTTTTTTTTTTTTTTTTTTTTTTTTTTCCAAATCTCGCCTTACTGACTGCCCAAACCTTGTTTGGACAGCTCCCGTCTTGGTCCTTGTCACACCCCGTTTGAACTTTGCTCCACTTCGTCTTCAAAGCTAAATAATTTTGGCTTGCAAGTATTTTCAGAATTGAAAACACCCTCTATTTTCTGACTCATACAAAACAATGGAGAACGAAAATTTGCTGCAGGTTGAGGCACAGAGGACAGCCGGTATGCAGGTTTCATTATCATTATTTTGTAAAATATACATTGCAGGTGTGGTCGGTGAGGAAGCACATTAATCATAGTTCTACAAATGGAATAGAGAGCACGCCCTCGTTGATCGTCGTTACACCTATCATCGCTGGTAGGTTCCAGGGAGCGTGGTCACGTTTTATACAGGGTATTTATTACCCTGGACTTTTGGCTGTTAATTCTATGACAAAGTTGATGACGATGAAGGTAGGTATCTAGTTTGTCAACTTGTTTTGGCTTATGCTTTCTAACAGCTTGCGGAATTAACAGTTTCGCTAGGACCAGGTGAGGAGGGGTGTTTGTTGGCGAAAACGGAACTAGCCTCCAAACTCCCAATTTCACAGCTGTAAAGCAGATGGTATGTATATTTAAGTATTTATTGATTTATAAAATTACACATCATAATAATTATATTTATTTATTTTGCATTAGCTTTTGGATTATTCCTTTACAGCCATGGGGGAGTTTTGTGTATATTACATTTATTGGTTTATAATTTCTAATTTATATATTGCTTTCATTAGCCACTGCTTGTTTCATTTTTTATATTATGAGAATGTCTCACAATAAGGCATCTCATTGTGGAGACTGGTCTCTGACAAATTTGTGGATGGGCTCATTTATATGGATGACTAAGACTGTCCTCCTCTGGGCATCAAATTGTGGGATATATCTTAAGTTAAAAAAAAATAATTGAAAGGTATCATTGCAGTCTAGAAAACTCATCACAGAGGTTGAACAGACTGAAAGAACATGGAAGTAAGAGTTCATATGGTAAATTGTAATTGCATTTTTAATTCATTTTCTCTCTTAATATTTAGCTTACTAATGTTTTCTATTATCAAAAATAACAGGACTTGAACTCAATACATATGCTATCATCAATGTGTGGCAAGAAATAATATATCTCTATGGAAGTCATTGTTGAAGCTTATATTGACAGTTTTGAGCAAGGTACAATGATCAACAAAGACTTGATAGAGTATTTAGGCACAGGCATAGAATCTATGAGCTGGATAGAGACTATACTAAATGGTCTAGCAAGTATTTATATCAGCTAATTCTAGAGATTTGACCCCAAAAAGACAAAGCAGATAAGATAACTAGATTTAAAAATAGTAAGAGGCTTTATTAGCATTAGTAGTTATGAAACAACAAAGCAGATCTATTCTTAATTTTTCCTGACTACACATCTTACAGGCTCTCCTGATGCTATTTTTATCTTCGAGAAGTTGGTGCTGCCAGTAAGCCCAGAAGATTGGAGCGACCTCAATTTTGTCCTCCTATGTATTTTCAATATCAGAATGTTAGCAAAAATGACAAGATAGACCAATAACATTTATGATATCAATACAATCAAGAACATTGAGATTGAAGCAGCACAGATGATAGCAAAGGATATAGCTGCTGAGGAATGAACTAATATTGAGGTTGAGGCAGTATGGATAATGGCAAGGAATGTGGCTACTGAGTATACAGAGAAACAAACTAATATTGAGGTTGAGGTAGCACAGATAATGGCAAAGAATATAACTGCTGAGTATGTGGAGAAACAAATGAATCCTGAGGTTGAGACAGTACTGATGATGGTGAGGAATATAACTGCCGAGCATGCAGAGGACTTAACAAATACTGAGGTCAAGGCAGCACCAATGGCAGCAAGAGATGTGGCTGCTAAGTATGTGGAGAAATCAATGAATACTGAGATTGAGGTAGTACCAATGATGGTAAGGGATGTGGCTGCCAAATATGCAAAGGAATCAGCTAATACTAAGGTCAAGGCAGTACAGGATATAGCTGCAGATCTGAAAGTGTGAACGTCAGTACAGCATCTATGAATTAACAGATTTATCAAGCAATATACTGAATGAACTTGGCATACTCTCTCACTTTATGTGTATTTTTTCTAGTAGTGTCATTCTGTAGATCAGTGTTGATATTTCAATAGTATTAGCTTTATAATTATATATAACAGCCACCTGTCAATTGGGCTCAAGTGAAATGTTATCTTGGGTTATATAATATTATTGCTGTTGTCAATGATATTAGGATCCATAATTATATATTATCATATACAAGACAAGAGGAGGATTTGTTTGATGGGTGACAAAATGCTAGAAATATGGAACCTGGCTTACTAAGCTTGAATTACTGGTATTGCTAAATACTGTGAGCTACTCTCTTGCCTCAGATACCTCTATAGTGGTAACTCAAGGATGAGAAAGTATTAAGTGATAGCATGGAGTGACCTTTATTCAGTGGTAGTTGTATGTGGGTTGTTGGAGTCAACAGAAAGGTCAAAGTTACTGGGTTACTAGTTGGAGTTGAAACCAAAGAGGCAATCCATTGAGCTCTTTATTGTGTTATCAAACCTAATCCATCCTCAATAAAATGTTAAGGATAGATGACTATTCCAAACTACAAAAGTTGTTCCCCCACCCTCAACAAAATATTGAGAGTGATAAAACAAATGTTAAGAGTTCAAGACAAAGAGATATAAATGGGCAAAATAAATTTTTACACTATTGCATCCAGTATAATCTGATTTAATACTCTGATAGTATAATTTCAAAGCAAAATCTGGTATCACCCTCTAAGGTCAGAGTGCATTTGATAGTATAATTTTGTAAGGCCAAATCTGAGAGGCCAGAATTTTATTGAGAGTGGATAGAAATTAGTTGAGGGTGGGCAGAATTTGGTTGAGAGTGAGCAGAATTTGGCAGAATTTGGTTGAGAGTGGGCAGAATTTGGCAGAATTTGGTTGAGAGTGGGCAGAATTTGGCAGAATTTGATTGAGAGTAGGCAGAATTTGGCAGAATTTGGTTGAGAGTGGGCAGAATTTGGTAACTCTATTATTCATATACCCCTTCTATCAAAATTGGTCACAAGGTTTGATAGGCAATCTTCTGAGTCTCTTTTTCCCAACTTCTACCTTAGGTTGGTTTACTGTACCTATTGTAGAATAGTGGGAGGGAGGTAATAGTGATGAGTTGCCTCTTTGTCAGTATCAGATTGGTGCTTTCTCTACTTTTTTGCAGTTTCTGATACCTCCAGATGAGTCTGGGATATATCCATCTTGATATGGCACCTTCTTCCTTTTGCCATCATTAATAAGGTATTATGTATCTCAGTATATCTTATACTCTTAACAAATTGAATCAAATCGAATTTGACTCCAATTCAATTCAAATCAATTCGAATTGAGACCCAATTTGATTTGATTTGAATCAAATTAAGGTCCAATTTGATTCAAAGTTCAATTTGAATCCAATTTTTCAAAATTCAATAACTCAACTAAAACATATTCAAATTTAATGAATTTTAACTTGTTAGATGTACCTTATTAAGGTGAATCTAGCACAATAAAGAATATTAAATTTGGATATATTTTTTTTAAATTATGGTATTTTGAAGTTGGGATGAAAATTTCGAATCAAATTGAGATCTGATTTGATTCAATTTGAATTGAATTTTCATCCCAACTTCAAAATGCCATAACTCAATGAAAATACACCCAAATTTAATATTCTTTATTGTGTTAGATTTGTCTTAATAAGGCATATCTCATAAGCTAAAATTTATTAAATTTGGATATGTTTTAGTTGAGTTATTGAATTTTGAAAAATTAGATTCAAATTGGACCTTGATTTGATTCAAATCAAATTGAATTGGGTCTCAATTCAAATTAATTCAAATTGAATTGGCCCTTAATTTGATTTAAATATTTTGAATTAAATCAAATTGGGGTCAAATTCGATTTGATTCAATTTATTGTGAGTACTAGATATACCAAGACAATATCTTGTTAATGATAGCAAAAAGAAGAAGACATCATGCTAAGATGAGTATACCCCAGACTTATCTGAAGGCACCAGAAACTACAAAAAAGTAGAGAAAGTACCAATCTGATACTGACAAAAGGGCAACTCATCACTATTGCCTACCTCCCACTATCCTATAATAGATACAGTAAACCAACCTAAGGTAGAAAAGGTAGAAGTTGGAGAAAAGAGACTCAGAAGGTTGTCTACCAAACCTTGTGACTGATTTTGAGAGAAAGGACACATAAATAATAGAGTTACCAAATTCTGTCCACTCTCAACCAAATTCTGCTAACTCTCAACAAATTCTGCCCACCCTCAACCAAATTCTGCCCACTCTCAATCAATTTCTGCCCACCCTCAACAAAATTCTGACCTCTCAGATTTGGCCTTACAAAATTACACTATCAAATACACTCTGGCCTTGGAGGGTGATACCAGATCTTGCTTTGAAATCATACTATCAGGGCATTAAATCAGGTAATACTAGATATGATAGTATAAATTTTTTATTATTATTGTAGTTTCAAGTAGTTACCAACTCTTAATAATTGTTCCTTGATATTTTGTTATAGGTGGGTCACTAGCTCAGACTTCAATTTTCTGCAAAATTTTCCATTTTTATCTTTCTGTAGTTTAGAGCTGTTATTCACTCTTAACATTTGTCCTCTTTCTCAACTTTGATATTAAGACTTAGTCTAGAGCAGTCATCCACTCTCAACAATTTATTCTCTCTCTCAACATTTTGTTGAGGATGAGTCACTAGCTCAGACTTTGATATTAAGACCTTGGTTCAGAGCATATTCCCACTCTCAACATTTACCAGTGGTTTGTTGAGGGTAGGATATAGACTTAAATTTCTATTTTGATATCAGTAATTAGCTCAAATATATAATTATTAATAAATTGTAGAGTAAGTTCAAGATATAATAAGTTGATCAGATAGTAGTAGATAGTAACTTCAAGCTTTTGAAATTTAAAGATTAATAAAAGCTGTTACTAGATTTAATAAAATATATAAAGAAGTGAAATTAAAGTGTTCTAGTCAATATTATTTCTTTAAATATTATATATATTTGATAAAATATAACTCTGTAACTATATGAAGAGATATCTGATATATATATATATAATATTACAGAGCTCAAATATATAATTGCAGAGAAATTAACTATTAAAAAGCTATTTTACAAAGTAAAAATTCAAAATATAATAAGCTGATCAGATCTCATTAGTAGATAGTATTTTAAGCTAACTAATGTAATGTAGCGGACGCTTACTCTTGAAAGTACGTCAGATTTCTGTATCTTGAAAACTTGACTATCCTGACTCTTGCAGAGTCTCTTGAAGTTGCAGGGGAGGGTGGGTGAGTTCGAAGTGTATCTGCCCGCAGGCTTACTAGTTCCTTTGCTATCTCTTTGCTTTGAACTATTTCAATCTGAGGTTTATTCACTTGAAGATACTGGGTTATTTATATAAGTTTGCTAGCTATGAGAGGGTGGCTAAGTAATAAATGAGTCATTTGGACTTTGTCGAAATATTTGGACAATGTCTAAAGGCTATACTAAATCAGGGTATTCGATTTGAATATTGTCTAAAATTTAGACAATGTCGGAATCGAGGACTACTAACTATAATGCTATACTACTTTGGGAATAAGTGCGATCAAGTGTCTATTCCCTATTTCCTTCTTCCAAATCTGGCTGTACCATCACAACTTCCTCCTGAATGGATGGTCTCGTCCCTGAGGCATCTATTCAAACTCCCAGGCTTCAACGGTCTATATGGTCTTGTACTGTGCGATTTGCTGCATGACTGTTTCCCAATGATGTCTTCTCACTTTCTCGAAGTCGGTGGGAGTTACTTCTCTCAGGTAGTCTATCGCTGCTTTATCTTCTCGAAATAACTTGTGGATCCTTTTGGCAATAGTGATCTGTGAGTGGGAGAGTTGACACTCGGTGATCCAGTCCTCCTTGGTCTTTACTGGATCCTGATTGAGCACCTGTCCAAGCTTGAAGTACTCTTGGAATTCTGCCTGATATTGATAGGCTCTGAAGTGTGAGATCCGAGAGAGATGAGTCTGCACAATACTCTGAATATCCTCATAGTATAGCTCTATAGTCGGAGGCTCGGTGGTGTGCCATTGTCTTTCGATGGCTCTTTGGGCAGCACTAGTGATCTTGAGTGCCATCGCGGTACTTTTGTTACTGGCCATGATATTTCTTGAGTCGGTTTTGGTGAATGGTGGTGGGGATTATGGTGCTGAGGGTTTTCATAGCCAAAAGGTGGTCCCTTTTATATCTTGCACAAGGTAAGGTCCTTCCCACTTGGGCTCCAGTTTTCATGACCATGAAGCTTCTACCATATTCTGATACACCAGAACCTTGTCTCCTATCTTGATAATCTCCAAGGGCTTGTGGATTTTTTCCGCATTCCTCTGTTGTAGTGTCTGTGCCTTGGTTATGTAATCCTCAGCCTTCTTCCTGATTTGGTGTAGTCTCCGTATCTCTATGTCCACATGTTTCCATATGGTGTCTCCATTGGATGATAGGGTTCCTTGAGAACATTCTTCTCTGAACAGCATTTCTCGAGGGGTAAAGTGGGTGCTTTGTGATCAGATATCCCGGAGAGCAGATAATGCTATTGGCAGATAGTGATCCCAGTTCTCATAGTTATCACAGATCTTGGTGATAACATTCTTGAGGGTCTTGTTGGTCCTTTCTACTTGTCTATTTCCTTGAGGGTGATAGGCTGTGGTCCGAATGTGCTGAATCTTGTACTTCTTGTAGAGAACTTCGAAGAACTGGTTCACGAATTTGGTTCCTCTATCTATAGTTACTTGTGTTGGGGTTTTGAACTGGCAGATGATTTCCTTATGGAAGAAATTGGCGATTGACTGTGCATTGGCTTCCTTGAGAGGTCCTGCTTCTATCCACTTCGTAAAAAGGTCTATGATGACAATGATGTATCGGTTACCAGTCAGGGTCAAGGGTAGAGGGCTGATTACATCCATTACAATGTGGGCGAATGGTACTGGTTCTATGTGTACTGATCCTGGGGCTTGATTTCGTTGGTCTTGTTTCTGTTTCTGGCATTTGTCGCATGTTTTGATGAATTGTCTGATATCTTCCTCCATTCCTGGCCACCATATTGTTCTTCTTGCCTTGTCGTGTGTGTTTGTTCCTCCTAGATGGCCAAGTTCGTGTACTGATTTCATCGCTTGCTCCTTCTTGTGTTCTGGTATGACTAGTAGTTTTCCTTTCTTCAGTGTTTCTCCATCGGTTTCGAATTTTTTCCATGTCCTGTTGATAATCGTTTGTGTCCATTCTTCCAGATGTTGGGGCATCTTTCACTGTCCCAGGTATGTGATGATTCCATAGTAGAGCTCCTTATTCATGATTGATTTGTTGGTTGGAGGTAGTTCGAGGTGTCCGTGAGAGAGCATCTACATTGGAATTTGTTCTTCCAGGGTGGTGCACGATGGTTACATCATAGGCTTGTAACTTCATTATCCATCTGGCATAGATTCCCTTGGGTTGTCCGGTTGTCAGTAGCCAGGTGAGAGCTGAGTGGTCTGTCTGAATAGTGAAGTGTCTTCTGGCCAGATAGTAGTGGAACTTTTCCACAGCCCAGATGACTGCAAGGCATTCCAACTTGTAGGACTCATATTCTTTTTCAGCCCCTTGGGTTCCGTGGCTAAGATATGCAATGATATACTCCCTTTTGTCTTCTTTTTGAGCTAGGACTGCTCCTAGTCCCTGTGCACTTGCATCCATCTGAAGGATAAATTCTTGGGTCCAATTAGGTCGTCTGAGGATGGGTGCCTGAGTTAGTCTGACCTTGAGTTCGTCAAATGCTTTTTGTTGTCTGCCAGTCCACTGGAACTTGGTATCCTTCTTGTTGAGTTCGTAGATTGGGCCTGCGATGTTGGAGAATCCTCTAATGAATCTGTGATAGTAGGAGGCAAGTCCTATGAAGGCTTGGGCTTCTGTGACGGTAGTGGGCCTTGGGTATGCTGCTACCGCTTGTATCTTGAGGGGGTCCATGTGTGTTCCATCTCGATTGATGATATGGCCAAGATAGGAGATCTCGATTTCCACAAACTTGCACTTCTTGGGTTTGATATAAAGGCCATGTTGTCTTAGTCTCTCCATTATCTGCTGTATGTGCTGCAGATGTTCCTCAGCTGTCTTGCTGTAGATGATTATATCATCGACATAGACCATCATCCATCTTCCCATATCATAGCGGAAGATTTTGTTCATCATTCGCTGAAAGCTTGCTGGTGCATTGCACATTCTGAATGGCATTCGTAAGTAGATGTAGGTTCCGTCTGGGGTGATGAAGGCTGACTTTTCGCTTGCCACTTCTGTGAGTCCGATTTGGTGGAATCCTGAGTATAAGTCCAAGGTGCTGTAGTACTGTGCTTCGTCTCCTAGTGTTATAAGGATATTGCTAATGAGTGGCAGTAGTTGGCAATCCTTCTTGGTGACTGCATTAAGCTTTCTGTAGTCGACACAGAGCCTTGGGGAAAATTCTCCAGATTTGCTTCCTTTTTTCGGGGCTAGTACAACTAGTGAAGACCAGGGGCTACTGGCTTCTTTGATGATGCTGGCTTCTTCCATCTGCTTGATTTCTTCTCTGAGCCATTCTCGGTAGGCTGGCGGGACAGGTCTTGCTTTCTGGTAAATTGGTTCAGTGTCTCCAGTATCTACCTCATGATAGTAGTGTGGGGTCTTTCCCTTGATATCCTTGAAATCTGTGGCAAGGACATCCTCAAATTTGTGGAGGATTTTCTTGAGTTCCTCCTTGAGTGGGAATTCGTCTCCAATGGTGTAACTATGCTTGCTTGTGTTTTCCTCCTTCTTATGCTCGAGTTCAGTGATCTTGGTGCTGGTAAATACTCCTCTTCCTGTGGATCCGAGTCCTTTCTTTCCCCTTTTTGTTTCCTCCAGATTCTTGACTTCTATGATCCTTGGCTGTATGATTGGGAAGATCAACATCTGTGCCAATTGGTCCTTCTTCTTGACTGGGAATGGAATTGTAGGATTGTGGTTCCTAGCAATGAGTAGAATTTCTCCAGTATAGTCTGAATCGATGACTCCTCCTTCGATTGTAATTTCACTTCTAGCCAGGCTGCTTCTTGTCTTGAGAATCCCAATATGATCCTTTGGGATGGTCATTTCCAGTCCAGTTGCAAGTAGGGTGGTTGTCTGGGGTTCCAGTACAGTTTCTTCTACTGTAGCGATATCCATTCCGGCTGCATCTTCTGACTTGTATTCTGGCAAGACTGCATCAGGGTGGATCTTTCGAATCTTGACCTTGATTTCTTCTTCATCATCACTGTCCTCCAGGAGGGCTGGTGGTTCATCATCTTCCTCCTTCTCTTCCTCCCTGATCTGTTTTTCAAGAGCTTTCTGCCTTTTTTCCTGGTAGATCTTCTTGGTTCCAATGGTGCACTGGTAGCAATCATTGACATGCTCCATACAGTACATCTTGATTCCGTGAGGACAGACTCCTTGTGGGGCATAACCTTCTGCGATCTTTTTGCACCATTCTTCTTCACTCATCCATCCGACTTTCTTCTTCTTTGTAGTAGTCACCATATAAGCTTCCTCTTGCTTGCTCTCTTCTTCCTCCATATCGGGCAAGACTTCTTTGTTAATATTGATGGAAATTCATATCTTCTGTCCCTGGTAGGTGATTTGCATTTTCTGGGCATTGAGATCAATTACCACTTTGGCTTTGTGAAGCCATTGATTGCTGATGAGGATGTCATAGTTGGTGGCATTGGTTACGATTATGTCTACTGGGATTGTTGCTCCTCCAATCTTGATGGGAACATCTCGGATATTTCCCAGAGGTGTAGCTCTTGTGCCATTGGCTGTGACGAATACTAGCTTAGTTGCTTCTTCCACATCTCAACCTAGGCGGTCTGCTGCTTTCTTACTGAGGAGACATCCTCCTGCTCCTGTGTCAATGATGGCTTCAAAGACTCGATCTTCAATTTGGTATATTGCATAAGCAGAGGTTTTGCGATTGTCCTCACTTTCTTCTCCTGAGTCCTCTTGAACATTATTGGCCTCGGTTATCTTCTATCCTTATTCCTTGGTTGTTTCGGCAAGTCCAAACCTCATTTGCTGTCTGAATGTTGGGATTTCTGCAAGCTGACCAAAGGTTACATTGACCTTTTGTTGACTGAGATCCTTGAAGATATCATACTTGAAGGTCTTGGTCTTGCGAAGCTTCTTTTCTTTTTCTCCTTCGCTGGCTGGAGTGGTTTCTCAGATGATATCTTGAACTGCTTGCTCCAGCTCGATATCTTGGTCCATCTCTTCGGCTTGACTTTCTGTGGCAGTTTCCATCTGTTTTTCCACTGGGTTCTTCTTGGGTCTTCTTGGCGGTCTCTTGTAGGATTCTTTGTGAACATCCTTCTTAGTGGTCTGAGCAGGATAGGCCTCCCATTCTTCTTCATCAGAATCTCCAATCTCCTCGAAGGTAATTATATTGGCCTGCTCCTTGTTTCATATGGCATTGCTTGGTTGAGCCTTGCGCTTGGTTTCGCTCATGCATTCATAGGAGTAGTGGCCTTCTTCTCTGCAGCTGTAGCAGGTACCTTTCTTCTTGTCTAAGGTGGCGGCAAACTTCTGAACAGGGCGGCGATCTCTTCCTCGGATTTCCTTTACTACATCTCCCAGGTGGGCGGTCATTTCAGCAAACCTTTTGGTGAGTTCCTCCATAGGGTCGCTGTTCTTTTGCTGCTCGGTAGCTTTTGGCTGAGGTGTGTTTCGATTGATCATTGTGGTGGGGATCACACTGGTTGCCTTGGGTGCCTCGATTCTGACTTCTGTAACTCTTTCCATTGTATGGTCTTGTGGGTGTCTGGCTATCCAGTATTGCTGAGCATAGGTGACCCTTTGTGGCAGATCTAGAATCACTGGTGATGAGCAGATGGCCATGGCTATTTCTGGATGGACTCCTTTCATGAAGGTTGCTTCGGCTACTTGATCTCGGGTAGCAGCAGCATAATCTGCAAGGATTATCTGATATCGAATCCTGGTATAGAATGTGTTTGGATCCTCACTCATTCCTTGGTACATTGTGTTGAGCTGATCCTTCAGGGCTTGCTTGATCTCGTCTGTGTAATATGTGTTTCGGAGCCAGGTCTTCTGTGCCGTCAGTATGGTATTGTCATCATTTCCTGCATGGGTTGCGGCTGTGAATACTGCTCTGGCAGGGCCTCGTAGGCTGAAGGGCATGAGGGCTACTTGCTGTGCTGCTGTCAGAGTTCTTACAGCAGCATACTGCTCGAAATCATCAATGAAGATGATGATTGATTCATCTGAAGTATATCCATGGAATACTGGTGGTCTCATATCCATCTTGTCTGGGTATTGGGGCTCGGTTTGTATGGTTGTTCGGGTAGTGGTGGTTGTTCATTGTTCAGCTTGAAAGTGAGGGATTCGTCTTGAATCACCAGCCAATGGGCACCAAGTTGTAACATAGCGGACGCTTACTCTTGAAAGTACGTCGGATTTCTGTATCTTGAAAACTTGACTATCCTGACTCTCGCAGAGTCTCTTGAAGTTGCAGGGGAGGGTGGGTGAGTTTGAAGTATATCTGTCTGCAGGCTTACTAGTTCCTTTACTATCTCTTTGCTTTGAACTATTTTGATCTGAGGTTTATTCACTCGAAGATACTAGGTTATTTATACAAGTTTGCTAGCTATGAGAGGGTGGCTAAGTAATAAATGAGTCATTTGGACTTTGTCGAAATATTTGGACAATGTCTAAAGGCTATACTAAATCAGAGTATTCGATTTGGATATTGTCTAAAATTTAGACAATGTCGGAATCGAGGACTGCTAACTATAATGCTATACTACTTTGGGAATGAGTGCAATCAAGTGTCTATTCCCTATTTCCTTCTTCCAAATCTGACTGTACCATCACACTAAATTTCAGAAATCTAGATATTACTTTTCTTACAAATATTTATTTAGAATTATAGAGCAAAATATATTTGCTTAAATAACTAAATTCTCAGTCAAACCATTTTACTACAAAGTAAAATTTCAAGATTGAGTCAATCTGAACTAAAATTTTAGAAATCTAGAGATTATATTCTATATAATTAGAAATGGCAACTGTGCTGGATGAGTGAATCATAACAAATTCTATCTTACAACATTTCTAATTATATAGAATACAATCTCTGGATTTCTGAAATTTGGTTAGTATAAAATATCATCTTCCAATGAGATCTGATCAGCTCATCATATCTTGAAATTCTACTTTATAAAATGTCTTTTTAATGATTAATCCCTCTGCTATTTGTCTTTTTTTTTTTTTTTT
>RBNI01000914.1:0-25861 GCA_003990745.1 Jimgerdemannia flammicorona | reverse complement strand
CCACTGCCCTTACTCAAATGACCAAGCATAACAAGAAAGGAGAACAGCCCTGGACCATGAAACAAGAGAAAGACTTCAACAACCTTGCAAATTGGGGACCCGAACAAGATACAGCCTTTCAAGCATTGAAAGATGCCTTGATAACCACTCCAGTACTTCAAGCAGCAAATCCTGCCCTACTATATGAAGTTACTACTGATGCCTCTGACCTAGCCCTTGGAGCAGTGCTCATGTAAGAAGGACACCCTGTGGCCTATCACTCCCGCAAGTTCAATGATGCCGAAATCAACTACGCAACTCATGAGAAGGAAATATTAGCCATCGTAGATACTCTGATCAAATAGTGATCATACCTAGAAGGAGCTCACTTCACCATATTGACTGACCACAAGTTATTAGTCAATATCAAGACCCAGGCTACCCTTTCTCGAAAGCAAGCCAGATGGATGAAAGTCCTCACCAACTTTGACTACGAAATCCAGTACCGTCCTGACAAGGAAAACATTGTTGCTGATGCAATCTCCAGACCACCTATTGAAGAAGTTATCCAAACCCTCACCCTGGTTACAAACTCCATTATGGAACAAATTATCGCAGCATGTGCTAACAATAAGGAAGCTCAAGCACTCCGAGAAATCCTGAACAGTGACGATGCTGACAAGCATACCTGATACAATCAATACCAACTCAAGGACAATGCTATCTACTACAAGGACAGATTGTATGTTCCAAACAACCGAGACCTCCGAAGGACTATCCTATTTGAATGTCATGATGCCCCTACAGCTGGACACTTAGGATTTGATAAATGCTATGAAGTTATCTCTCGAAACTTCTATTGGCCCCGAATGGCAGATCAACTCAAGACCTACATCACTTCCTGTGATGCCTGCCAATGGAACAAGTCTTCAACACTAGCAAAACCTGGTCTACTCCACCCTATCCCAGTACCATCCACTAATTGGGAACAAGTCTCCATGGACTTCATTGTACAACTACCCCGAACCAAGAATGGGAAAGATGCAATTGTTGTCTTTGTGGACTATCTCAGCAAACAAGCTCACTTTGTACCAACCACCACCACTGCAACAGCACCAGACATAGCTACACTCTTATTTGACAATATCTTCTGCTATCATGGTCTTCCTAAGATCATTGTTAGTGACCGAGACCTGAAATTCACCAGCCATTTTTGGAAAGCCCTCCATGTACACCTTGGAACAAAACTTGTACTATCTATAGCCTTTCACCCTGAAACTGATGGCCAAACTGAAAGAATGAACCGAACTCTGGAACAAATGCTAAGAAACTATGTTTCCTACAGACAAGATGATTGGCACGAATACCTCACTGCAGTCGAGTTTGCCTATAACAACAGCAAGCAAGCCTCTCTTGGAATGACCCCATTCTTTGCCAATACTGGACAAAACCCAAACACTCCTCTGACACTCATCCGAACTACTGAAGAACCCTCTACAGTTGAAGCCGTTGAAGAATTCTTACTCCGAATGCGTAATCTAAGCCAGATCGCAATTGAGAACTTATCACGAGCTCAAGAACAACAGTCACAGTATGTTAACCAACATCACCGAGAAGAAACCTTTGATATTGGAGAAAAAGTTCTATTAGACATCCGAGGATACCGAGTCGACAACCTCAAGCATAGACCATCTACAAAGCTGAACAGCAAGTTCATCGGACTATTTGAAGTCATTTCACAAGTCTCTCCGACCTCCTACAAATTGGCGCTACCAGATACTATTAAGATTCACCCAGTCTTCAATGTCCAACGTCTCAAGTGATACAATGACAATGATGATGAACTATTCCCGAACCGAACTACAGAACCACCTGCACCTGTCATTATTAATGACCAGGAAGAATACGAAGTTGAACAAATCCTCAACAAACGTGGCCACAAGAACCACCCTGAATATCTCATTAAATGGAAAGGTTATCTGATCCATGATACAACATGGGAGCCCAAGACCAATCTCCAGAATGCTACTGACTTAGTTCAGGAATATGATTCCTTGAACAACTGAAATCCGAATACTCTGACACCTATCAGTACACAACATATACTACTCCCTCAAACACTATAATTATCATAAACCTAAACAAAAACTCAGCAAGACAGAACAAAATTAGAAGGCCCCGATGAGGACGTCGAAAGCTAAGAAGGGGAGAGTTGTAAGTGCACAACCTCCAAGCCACAGAAATCACACGCGACCTCTGAACAAATCTGGAAATTACCTGCAAGATCACGAAGCTGAGTCAAACAGAAGTTACAGCGCACAAAGCTGAGTCAATACTAAGTCACGGAACACAAGATTCATACAAATGGAATCTTACCAATCCAGAACAAATGCATATATACCCAGCCCCAAGATGCGTCGAAACGAAGAACCAAAATAATAATAACCACAACTTCCAAATACACAAACATGACTACCAAGATCTACAACCGCATCTGTGCTGATATTTGGAATGCCATTGTCAACCGAGCCACACCCCCTCTGCCCCTCATGAATATCTACAGCCAAGCACCTCTCTACTTCATAGAAGCCCAATGGAACGCCCTGAACATGCTTAACGAGACCCACCGGATCGGACAAATCTCAAGCTACTACCAAATCGGCCGCCTCCTGGAAGACATAGTTGAACACCACCATAATACAGACATTACCCAAATGTCTCAACACCAGAAGCTCATTGCCTGCAAATACCGAGAACTCTTCTACGAGTACAGCACCTTTATTCTCTGCCTCCGAGTTACTACCAGCGAAATGGTTGCTACCCTATCCTACAGCCAAATCGATGATATGATATAAGAACTCAACCACAAGTATCTTGAGTATGTTGAAACTATAGACAGAACCTTCCTGCACCCCGATGACCACATCCTGCAAATGCCCCAAGTTGGATATGCCATGAAGGACATCTACGATATAATCAACTTCGACAAAGATGAAGCAGAAGACAATGATCCTTCTGACGCTGATATGACCTCAAGCCAAGGATCTCTACTAACCCTGATCACACCACCAACCTTCCCGATGAACTTACAACAGTTCATAACCATGTACGAGACTTATTGGGACAATGACCACTGGTATGAATACTAACCTGCATTCACCCCCGATTACTTCAACTACAATGAAGAGACCGGAGAACACAACCTGTACCTTCAGACAACCCTCAAGATCAAACCAACCACTCCACCACCCGAGTACGAGCGACATGAACCACAACTGCCAGCATACTACAACCCCGCGACTCATAGTGCTGTAACCTACAGAAGGTACGCAGACAGCGAATCCGATGAAAATGAAGACGATGCACTACTTCTTTACCCCCCAACACCTTATCCAGCATATGAGACAGATGATGCTATTCTGTGGGATGGAGATGAAGTCTCAATGTATTATTACCTCAGCGAACAAGGAGAAGTAATCTGTGAATCACTCTTCCTAGACGACTACTTCATCAGAGATGATGTCATCGATGGTGATGTCATCGAAGACTACCCAGACAGCACCTAAACCTATAAATAGATTAGCAGTCATAGTATAGTTAGATTAGCCTTGTATGACGTGACTGTGAACTGACTCAGCAGTCAGACGATCTCTTGACATGTCAGATCACTCTTGTACTATGTGACTGCATTCCGACTCAGCAAAGCACTTAGTGCTACACCCATATTTAGCATAGTCCAGATAGCCCCTCACTAGTATAAATACCCCCTCCCCCAGACCTCAGAATCTCAGACCTGAACAATCCGAACACAACTTCTGAGTACTTCCCCACAATATCTCTTCACACAACTACCCCTAGTATAGCAATATCATGAATAGCAATAAATCTATATAATAACCCACAAATTACTCTTAAGTAAATCTGCTCTCCGTTAGGTCCCACTCCTAACCCCGTCACGAAATTTCCTAATTGGGTATTGTCTGCAGCGATACGCCAATTCAACTAAGCTGGTCTTAGTTTTTTGAACTTCCTGAAATACGGAAAATCCCGAATATTCAGAACTAGTCCATTGAAAGGACCTTGGTTGAGACATCAACCCGATCTTGAAATCAATAAGCATAGAGGATGTACTCCATACGAAATTGATCTTGACCATAAGAAAACGGTCTTCCAGAATATCTAGAACTTCTAGAAAACCCTTCCGGAACTATGTAATGGTTACCCTAAAAAGAAACCCTCTTACAGGACCCCTCATAATCAGTTTCAGCATCCTGAGAAGGCCAATCAGAGGAGTGTTCTCTGATTTATACTAGCTCATACTCTTATTTTGATAGAGGACCTCTTTTAGCTGACCTCTAGTATTCACTCTCAGGAGAGAGACTTCTGATAGCTGGGCTCACCTATCTTGCTATAGCAGGGATATTATGAGGATAACTAGAGATTAGTTGAGAGGGTGACTCTTAATCTGTACTAATGATGTTCTCTCTCTTTGGTAGAGTATCTCTCATAGTTAGTTTCTAGTATCCTCTAGCATTCTTTTATATCTCTCAGCATCCCTTATCAGTTGTGTTTTTTTTTTTTTTCTATTCTAACAATCTCTCTCTTTATACCTACTACTACTAGATTCTTTCAGTGTATTATTATGAAATGAAAGCCAATTTTATCTCTGCTAATTTCAACCTAAGTAAATTGCTAACTGCTTTGAAGTGAGAGTTAGAGGCCACTTTGATAATTTCCTCAACTCTTCTATCTAGTGGAGTCAGTTCAGGGTTGAATTTTGAAAAACCTCTGAAACATGATATTTTGGAAAAGTTTTTGGGCTTACTAGCTTATGTAATCAATATAGAGTAAGGAATTAATATACTTTGAGAGATATTTAGAAGCCTCTACTATAAGAGCTATGGTATTTTCATTTTTCTGAAAGCCCTCTTCTGATGGTTCAGAAAATATATAATCAAATTTTTCAATATCTTCACTATTTGAGTAAGTTTTTAAGAATTCCCAGAATTACTAATATATATATATAGTTAAAAAAAAAAAAAAATTAAATTAAAAATTTAAAAATTTTTGCAGACAAATTTGTCTGCAAAAATGAACAGCCAATCAGTTATTTAATAAATAATATTATTAATAATAAAATTTATATTTATAATTTTAAATTTAAATTTATAAAAATAAATAATAAAACTTTTTTTAAGATTTTTTTTTTTATACTATTAGTTTATTTTATATAATTGTTTTAGTTATATTTTATTTACAATACTTATAATAACAATAAATATAAGTTTATAAATAATTTAAATAGTTAATAATATAACTTTAAATAATATATATTTTTAAAAATAAAAATAAAAAATCTACTTATAAAATTTAAAAATTTAAATATATAAATAATAAATTTTTTAATAATAAAGAATAATTTAATATAAAAATAAATATAATAAGAATTCTTAAATATAACTTTATTTTATATTATTACTAAATTTAATTATAAAAATAAAAAATCTAAAAATTTCTAATAATTTATAAAAATTTATTATTATTTATCTTTTATAAAAAATATATCTATAAATAAAATATTGTATTTTTTATTTTTTATTTTTATTTTTATTTTTTTCTCTTTATAATTAAATTTAGCTTTAAAAAATTATATTTAATTTCAAGTTTTAAATAACTTTAAAATTATATAAATAGAAATAGTAAAACCTAAACATAATTAAAAAGAATGTAATCAATATTAGCAATAAATATTATTATAAGTATATTCTATTTTATATACTTAAATAAATTATTATTAATACCAGTATATAGATAAATGTATTACAGTATTTATAAGCGAAATATTTTCTTATACTCTTACACATCTTTATGCTCTCTTATGCAATATCTCTCTTATGTGGTGCGGCTTTGTGTAGCATAGTGCACATGCGAAGATGTGAGCGCATGACCCAATGTGCTAAGGTCTCGTGTACATTTAGTCTCGAATCCTTCAACGGAATAAAGCTATCTCGGACCCCAAGGCCTTAAAGACAGCAAAGCCCGGAGGAAGATCCTTGTTTTGTTATTATATATATCAGCTCACCGCTGCTCGCCGCTCACCGCCGTCCCACTGTTCGCTCTCTGCTCGGAGCATTAATGCTCTAGACAAAAGAGGTGTGGGAGATTGCGCGACACCAAACAAGCGCAGCGCCAGACAATATGAATGACCACAAGGACTTGCGCAATAGCCAACAGAGATCTTAGTCAGAAACCCTTTAGTGGTACCAAGTGGCAACCCGATGCTTTGGGCTTAATCACGGTCTGCATCGAATTCAGTGAAGTCACTGGTGGATATTTTTTAGAATAGCGATCAAGGTCTTAAAGAGATCTTCCAGACCTGAGAGGGAACTATCTACATAGTCTTCGATGCTATGGACTCTCACAGTACATTTTTATTACCAGCTAGCGCATACACATTTTACGATGAGGCAGGAAGCAACAAAGAATGTCCAAAGATAAAAGAGTCGACGAAAAGAATGTACGTACTACCAAATTAAAATGTGATGACACAAAACTAACACGACAGAGTTCAAGGAAGAGAGAGAGAAAATTGTACGTGTACTGCCCGAGAACAATCATAATCAGGCGTGCATTGACTTTCTGCCCAAGCGATCGACAAGGCCAGAATGTACTTCACTAAACGCGAGCGAAGCAAGCAAATCACTGCTTCGGCGACACCGACCTCGAGCGGTGGCGATCACGATCTATGTAGCCATGGTGAAATCGGCGGTCGGGCTCACGGTCACGGTGACGCTCATCGTAGCCACCGGGGGACCTTGACCCACGTGCGTCGCGATCGTGGTATCCACTGCGTCGGTCCCTATCCACACTGCGGTCGTAGTCACGTCGGTCTCGTTCACGGTCTCGCTCACGGTCTCGGTCTCGGTCTCGGTCTCGGTCTCGGTCTCGCTCACGATCTCGCTCACGGTCTCGCTCACGCTCACGGTCACGGCGAGATCCAAAGTGTTCACGTCTGTCCCTATGTTGGCGGTGGTCGCGCCATTCGCCACGTTCAGCGCGTTTTTTCTTTAGGATAAAATGGTATGAGTATATGGGTTCTATAGCGATCTAACATAACAAAACGTCAAAGATTGGATTTACCCACCCTGTAATCCTGCAAACTCTCGCGGATCTTCTCGTATCCTGTGTGCAGCTTACCCTGCAAGTGGGCGTCCAGACGGTTAGAGGTGTCGTTGGTCACCAGGAAGGCGCTGCACGTTTGGCACACCTGCATTCAGAGAAAAATAATAATAGGTCTGAGTCAATCGAAATCGGGTACATGATACCAAAAACACCAGGGCATATTCTGATTCTTGAAAGAGCGTATCCCAACAAAAAGAGTGAATAAACTCACCTCCATTTTTTTATCCTGCTTGAGTATCGGGTTTATGCCGTCATTCTGTAAAGTGTCACGAACGAATATGAGGAGACGGCACCAATGGTTGATATGACGATTCGGAAGATGGACGGTTAGTAAGAGGGATAACTGAAGAAGTCTGGGGAAATGTAGGTACCGGCGAAGGCGATGGACAACTGCGGTGTTTGTAGACGACTGGATCGGCTCTAATTGCGTATCATGCTCAAAACGTTGAACCACTTTTGACACCATCCATAAGTCCGTCTTCAGGAGCATAGCAAGCTTGGTGATGCTATTATCCTCACGGCGCTATCAAACAATATTCTATCACCTATCTCTGTACGTCTGTCTTTCTCAGGGTATGAATGAAGGAGATGGGGGGTTTTGGGGGGTCGGATAGATCACTGCCAAGCATATTGAGCGGAGTGTACTTACATTTTTCATGAGAGTTAGTTCGTGCTGCAGCCTTTCGACCTTCTCCGTTAGCTCGGCAGCTTCTTGTACGCGACCTTCCTCCCCAGCACCCTCAATCTGAAAGAAGTACGCGAATGGACATGGCAAAGTTCAGATTATGCGCTTGATACCAATAACTTCCGGAATGCATGATTTCCGGAATACATGATTTCCGGAATGCATAGTTAAGTTTCACTCACCTTGGCGAGCATTTCCTTTATTCTCTCGTCCAGCAACACTATGCTCTCTTCTCTCTCGTCCCTTCCAGGATTCAGTGTCTGCATCAAGCAGAAAAAACACTATACGTCAAAATACACAAGGTTCCAAAGCATCATAACACCCACCATCACATCGCAAAAAAGTACTACCTTCGCATCGGGTTGAATATCCAACCTCTCTTTGTTTCTCCTTATTTTGTGATCCAGATCGGTGACCAACGAAGTGATATAGTCGACAAAGGCGACCTCATACGGATAGCGAGACTCCTTGTCTGGGGTATTGCGGTACTTGTCTCGTAGTTTGTCGTTGTGTATCTTGGTGCAGGGACCTTTGAATGTTGACGAGAAATAGGCCATAGGTTATATAAGCGACATTCATCACATGGTCATGCAGACCTTCACATTATATTATATATAAGCTTACCAAGGTCCGACTTTGTGTTTGTGAAAAGCTGACTCGGGCAATATGCGACAAGATAGTTTTTGCACACCTATATGGATTCACGCGACAAGTCAGGGTCCGTGAACGAGTTTGGGATCGCATGTTGGGAAAGAAATACTCACGTCGTCGTCCCAAAAGTTCTTGGTATCATCCAGATCGTACTGAGCCATTAGCTCAGCCATGAGTTGCCTCTGATAGTCCATGGGAAGGTGAATGGGCGAGCAAACAAACAAAGACGAAGTAATGTATGCAACAATTATCAAAATCTGAACTAGATGACGTCATCCTTTGTTTGTCAATTCCCTTTCAACAATACTCAACTCAACAAACAATGACTCGCTACACAAAGCTCTCCAGAAAGACCCACGAGGACCCAGTAGGCTTCCAAGTCACCCCTCTGAACAAGTTGAATGATGCTGACTCAAAACCAACCCTCAACGGCAAGAAACGCCACCGCGAAGAAACGACCGAACAAACTCCCGCCAAAGACGGCGAGAACAACGCAACAGCAGAGGGCGAGCGAACCAAACTGAGCAAGCGGCAGAGGAAAAACATTGCCGCTCAAAAGAAGAAGCAAATGTTGCTCAGCGATGCTAATAACGAGAATTCTGACGCAAGCGAAACGAAAGGTGGGCAGCCTCCTCCCTTTTAGGTACAGCAAAAAGTTCATAAACAGCAGTCTTGATTGCAAAGAATTCTCAATGTAGGCACAAAATCAGTGTCAGAAACCGCAAAAAGGATTTCCCAAGAAGAAAAGGCTGCCAAGCGGCGTGAAAAGCGCGTGAAATTGAAGAAGAACAGCACGGTAAGCGCTTGTTGTCTCAAGTAAACATATTGTGTTTTCTTTTGCAGCATTTCGACACTTGTGTCAATTGCATTAACTAAGATTGGACGTATCTCTCTCAGATATGTTTCTCGTGCCGCAAATCAGGCCATAGTGTCAACGAATGTCCCGAGGCCAAGGGAAAAGGTGTTGGTATCTGCTTCAATTGTGGCTCCACAGAACACACCCTGAAAGAGTGCAAGAAACTTTCCAAAGGCGGTAGGGTTTCAATCTTCATTGTCGTCGTCACCATTGCCATCTGGCGCCATCAATGCTCACATCCTTCCATTCATTCATTCGAATCACACAGGCAACCAATATCAATTCGCCAAATGCTTCATCTGCAACACGCAGGGCCACCTCTCTTCCGCGTGCCCGCAGAACGAGAAGGGCCTTTACCCCAAGGGCGGTTCCTGTCGATTCTGCGGCAAGGTTGACCATCTAGCTAAGGACTGCAGGGTGACAAAGGAGGAGGTGGGGACAATTGTTTTGGGCAAGATCGATCTCGTGCAGGGGGCCGATGACGATGATTTCCATATCTTCGTGTCGGAGAAGATGAGGGCCGGGGAGGAGGAGAAGGTTGCAGTGTCGAGGGTGAGGAAGGCAGTGGGCAAGAAGAAGCGGGTGGTGAAGTTCTGAGATGTTTTCATAATTACAACTACAGTGCGCAATAGTGCGTGACTGCTAATCATACACATTGAACTTATATAAACAACTGGAAAGGTTTGCTGCGCCGCATGTTCGGTTCATAATACAAATATTCTAAAATGTGCGACGTGGATGACCCCGTTATGGTTGCTGGCCCGAAACCCACTCAAAAGACATGCATCAAGTGCAAGACAAGCCCCTCTGTCGTCGTTGTCCGCCACGCGACATACTGTAAATCCTGCTTTCTTTTCACCTTCGTTGGCAAATTCCGCACCATCATCATGAAATCTAAGGTCGTCAGCCAAAAGGAAGGCGAGCGTGTCCTCCTCGCCTTCTCCGGCGGTCCCTCATCTCGGTAATTTATAAACCGTGTCGCTATTTCCATCCACCCTTCTTCATCTCTCTCCCTTACAAACCCCTTTTCTTCACAGCGCCATGCTTCACCTCCTTAGTGACTTCCAGTATATCGTCCCACACGAGACCTCCAAGCGCCAGCTTTTCAGTGGCGTCACTATCTGCCACATCGACGAGAGCGCGCTCTTTGGACAGGAGGAGCAGGGCACTCTTGCGCGCATCGAGGCTATCGTGCGTGGGCAGTACCCTGATCTTCCTTTCGTTGGCGTGCGGATGGAGGACGTGTTTGGCCCCAATTACACGGATTCGGGAGCATTCGATCGCGTGGTGGAGGCGGTTGGTGGTCCGGTCGGCGCGGATGGTGAGATTTCAATGGACAATGATGTCCCGATGGATAGGTGACGTCGTGACTGAATTCCCCTTCATCCTCGATCATAGAATTCCCAATTCGCCTCACTCCCCTCAACGCCGTATCACCAAGCCCCGACCTCACGCCCTCCAACGCCACCCGCCTCACTGCCCTCTTTGACTCTCTCACCACTGGCACCGCAAAGGAGGATCTCTACTCCCATCTCAAACTTACCATCCTCATTCACGTTGCCCGTCGTGAGGGGTACGTATTTTCCTCCCTCCTTTCATTTCGCTTCCCTTTTGTCGCTTCCCTTTTGTCATCTGACTTACCCACCCTTCCTCCAGCTGCACGCGCCTCTTCCTCGGCGATACGTCGACCCGCCTGGCCATCAAGACCATCTCGCTCACGGCTAAGGGCCGCGGGTATAGTCTTCCGCTCGACGTGGCCACCGAAGACGCTGTGTCGGTCCCGGGCATGATTGTACTGCGCCCCATGAAGGACATGCTGAGCAAAGAGGTCGGCGTGTACAATCGGTTCCGTGGGCTGGAAGCTTCGGTTGTCGTCGCGAAGAATTTCGCGACCGGCGTCGGGGGGAGGGGAAGTATCGAGAGGCTGACGGAAGGTGGGTTTACCGGAGAAGGGTGGAACGGAATGAAAACTGGGTTGGGAAGACTGCGAAGTTTAGACGCGAGATTCGAAAATGACCCGCCACGCTCAGTCATGTTCAACCTCGCTCGCTTTTGGTCACCTGGCTCTCCCTCCCTACCGCAGAGTTCATTGTCGGCCTCGACCGCGACTTCCCCTCGACCGTCAGCACTATCACCCGCACGGCGTCCAAGCTAACCCACGCGGAGAGCATGAACCTCGAGCAGGCATGTGCATTGTGCCTGAAGTGAGTCTCGTTCGTCGGCGCGCGCGCGACCACTCTCGGCCGTGGGATGCTTTTCCAAGGGGACGGTTCGGTTTTCTGTCGGTGTGTCTCAACCCTCGCACCCTTTCTTCATAGACCCATCCAACTCTCCACCAAAGAATGGCGCCACCGCATCACCGTCGTCACCGTCCCTTCCTCCTCCACCTCCTCACCTCCCCGGTCGGCCGCCCTACCGATCGAACCACGTATGACCCCAGATCTGACCGACCACTTCTGCTACGGCTGCCAGGTGGGCCTGCGGGATATGCGACGTGTGGAGTGTACAGGGGCGGCGTTTCCGCCGTACGTGGCGGAGCGAGTGGCGACTAGAGAGGAGAGAGTGGAGGGGTTGAGGAAACAGATCGAGGGTTTCTTGTTGGAGGACGAGGATAACGGGAAGGGCGAACGGTGATGGGGCCGAATACCCCGACGCAAAATCCAGTTATAATTATCAATCCATCAATACATGCTGAAGCGACCATCAATGGAAAGAAGCTTAGCGCAAGTGGTATAGCCATGCGATGAAACTATGCAAAGTATGTACATGCGAATTGCCTATCGAACTCAAAGATGACGAAAATACAGAATGTACAAGTAGATATCGGTGAGTAGTAGTATTTCAAATACTGTAGCTATGTGAGATTAACGCCGAAAATGAGGCGGACAAAGACACAATATCAAGTAGAGTATATAGATAAATCGATAATGTGATGCAAGGGAACGCAACGACCTATACAAAAGCGAAGCAAGAAATCGGCATTAAGTTTGTACCGCAACCAACCATACCATCTCTTAATCAACATCTCCAGTCCGACCACCAGTCTGCTTACAGATCACATACTCTTGCTCATCATCTCGGCTTCCAATCTTCCTCATGAGCATTGCCGCCTCTTCGCTTTCCACGCCGGATTCAACGTCACGATGCACCCGTTCTTCCCGGGAGTGAAGTCCCGCACGTCGCGCAGCAGCCACTCGTGCACCTCCTCGTCGGTCCGCAGGTCCTCGCCGGCGATGGCACGTACGCGCGAGAACAGCTCGGCGACTGTGATGGTCTCACGGGTGTCGTCAGGCGAGAGGTCCGGTAGTAAGAGATCGTGGTCCGTGTCACAGATAGGGGCCGGATCGGCGAGTTCGGGACTGCGAGTTTCGTTTAACGAAGGGCAGAAGTATCAGAAATCACATCTCAATTTTCAACGGATGAAAGGAAAGAAGGCCCGCGACTTTACCATACATCTTCCCTAAAGTTGAGAAGAGTTACGAAACCGAAAAGCGTACCTCGGAGATTGGACGTCCTGGAAGTATCCCTCATCCTCGGTTGCTACGGTCGTGCCTAGAATTCTAGAACCGAAAGCCAATGTATTGGTATTGCAACGTTAGCGCATTTCTAGAAGTCTAAGGCAAAATGTGCAAGCAAAAGAGAATAGTTCGATTGAGTTACTCTGTAAATTACTACAATAGCCTAGGGAAGCCACTCTGATTGGAGCGGCTTCCACCCCAAACGTGGCTCACCTCTGCCGGCTCTCGATATTCTGCCCCTCGAAACTCCTCGGCAGCTTCCTGGCCCTCTTGGACGGAGTTGGCGGCCATTCATTTCCGTCGTTCGGTTCGTTCGCACCCGCATCCACTTCCTCTCTTGTCCTGCGTTCGCCGCGCGAAGAACTTTCCATGGCCTCGCCGATGTCGATCGGGGACGTGGATGTAGATCCTTGGAGCCGCGAGGCGAAGGCGTCACGATTGTGGTGGCTAAGCTTGTCCGTGGGTGGAGGTGATTGGTCGGTGGTTGGGTCGACGGACTGGTGGTGTGGGAGGCGAGGTGACGGGGTATTGACGGGAGGAGACATTCTGGTGCGGCGAGACGAGAGAGCGGTGGCAGGCGGGGTGTAAAGAGGTGGATTGTAGGGCTCTGGGATAAAGATTAGGATGGTATGAGAGACAAAAAAAACAGTTGTTAGCGAATAGACACGTAAGGCGTCGCACAAGTAGAAAACCAATACTCTATGCACCGTACGTTAAATTATCAAAACGTACGGGTATTGTGATCCTGCAACACGTAAGGACCGAGTGGCTTCCGGAATTTGTCTTTGGCGGAATCGGGGATCCATTGCGAAATGAAGACGACCTTGTTGGTATTGTCTAGGAGTCTGTGTATCATAGCTCAATGACTTGAACAGTTGGAAACAAAATACGCCAGTGCCTTTTCTCTGCACGAACCTTTTAGTATGAGGTTCGTTCACGTCATTACTGAAGAAGTATCTCACTTGCGGATCGACTTGCGGATCGAGGGCGTCCGCCGACGGCTGACCCTGTTCCTTTGCTGAGTTTGGCGGACGGAGTGGACCGAGAGGTTAGGATCTGAGGCTGTAACGATTCGTCAGGCTTCTATCAAGGAAACGGTGCATACTCCAAAGTAGCTTGTGAAGGTCTGGGACAGAGGAGCTGAACCAGGCGCGTTGGTTTGCGAACATTATTTCAATGTTGGGTTGGGACAAAGGGAGGGGACTGGGGATTTTTTGTATCCAAATAAATTGCCTGGCGCGTCTTCGTCTCTCTTTACCTCCACCCCACAAACATGACCACCGTCGATCTCAACTTTTTCGACAAAATACAGACATCCATGGACTCCGAAGCAAAAATAAAAGACGTAAGTTCCCTCTGCCCTTGACTTGCCAATGGTGTCCTATCCTGTTACCCACCCGCTTCAACCCCACAGGAGATCCGCCAAGCCGTGCGAGATTTCGACCGAACCTGTCGCGCTATCACTGCCGTTCTCAACCAAGTCCACGCCAGCTCCTCGTCTGAAAGTATGATTATCTTGCAATTTAATGGATGCACCGCCCTTGCGGAAGCTCGGCACTAATTCGTCAACCTGAACGTTCTGCCACAGTGCCGGCTATCTGCGACAACGCACTCCACTATTTCGTCGACGCTCGTGGCCACTTGACGAAACTGGCCTCGCTTGTACCAGAAAAGCAGTTTTATAAGTATGAGCCCGTCTTGTCTCCCAAATTTTGCTAACTACTACTTCCTACCCAGCGCGTTTGCTTACCCTTTTCTACCCCACTAGATACAATGACCTCTGGAACCGAACCGTGCAGCAGGCCTGTTTCCTCGCGACCTTCACCACCTACTTGCAATATGAACGGCTCATAACCATTGCCGAGTTGGAGGAGATATTGGGAGGTGGGCATGATGTCACTGGAAAATGCCACATGAGCGACACATTTTCTACTGGGAAAACGTCCAACCTAACCAATACCTTACCCTTTTGCAGTCAAAGTCAACATCAACAATGACCTTCAATATTTCCACATCTCGATCGAGGATGTGCTGCACAGCTTCGTCAGTATGACGAACGAGCTGGTACGTCTGTCCTCTACCAACATTTCACATCAGAACCTTGTTTGTAGATCTAACTCCCCCCACCGTCTTCGATACTGCCCTCAGTCCCGCTTGGCTGTCAACTCCGTCACCGCCGGTGACTATTCCCGTCCTCTACGCATCTCGAAATTTGTCAAAGATCTGGGCTCCGGGTTCCAACTCCTGAATCTCAAGAACGATTTGCTCAGGAAGCGGTAAGACGTACTCCGCCCATGGAGATATTTCTAGCGCATTCATTACATGCGCATTGACCTCATTATCCCTCAACACTACCTTCTCGAAATCCAGGTTTGACGGCATCAAATACGACATCAAGAAGATTGAGGAGGTCGTGTATGATATCTCGCTGCGCGGACTGACCACGAATACCGTCTCCTCAGCGGCCACTGCCATGGTCACCGACCAGAGCGCATAATTTGCTGTTGTGAGCTTGGACGGTCGAGATTGGGTTGAGGCACGGGCAGAATATAAGGATGATGGTGTTAACGGGAGGAAGAAACCATGTTTGTAATTGCGACCCAGGTAGCTAGCTACATTCATGAACGGTATGCTCGGAGTCGGCTTGGAACTCATTTTTAGCTTCGCAGTGGATGTCAACTATGGATTCTAACCTTCACAGCCTTCATCCTATTTGTAAATACCAATGCATACATGTGCATTATATAGGAGAAGGAACGCGACGGGATGCGATTGTAGTATGTTAGTTAGCTCTCGCATTAATAACGATGCGATTTATCAACCTTATCCGAAAAACAAACACAGCGCAGCGCTGCGGGTGAGGACAAACAACTAGGACTAATACGTATGGGCTAATGTTATTGGGAATGTGAATCCACGAAATAATTTATCAACCGAAGGCCGGCTGGAATTGAAGGTATATGTATAGAATAACTCTAAAAAGCAAATCGTGGTTAAAGATTGTACCTCGAATTGTAGGGATTTCCTCCAATTCGCGCTCAAACCCCGGACGCTGGGATAATAAGTATAGACATTATTTCATAACTGATATGGATCTACTCATTGTATACAAATGCCAACCGATGTCAAGAAGTGCTGAAGAAGTAGAGAGCAGAATATGACCAACTTGATTCATAAGAATCACTAGTTTGAGGAAGCTAGTTATATGAGATGAAATTGTCCGTGGCACGTCACGCAATTGACCAGTTTTCGGCTCTACTGAACCATCACAACAGCTCGGCAGCTTGGTTTCCTCCTGCATCAACAAGTGAAGAAACAATATATTCATATCGAGAGTTAAACTATGTCCCAGGTAGCCTTTATTTTCAAAAGCTTATATAACATCTATCAGCGAAACTAATCAACTATCATCACTGTTTGCAAGCTCCAAGTCGATGCAATATTACATGGCGACGTCTATCATTGTGCTGCTCACGAAAAACAATCACTAGTTACGAAACCGAAAATCCTCTGAATATTTATTAAGATGCTCATATCAATATAACAAGATAAAATGCGTTCACATTTTCAGTGCGGAAAGAGATATCTTAAGTTAGGCTTATTTAAACAAAAAATCACCTACCTGAATAACAAAAAATCACCTACCTGAATAACTCCAAGATCAGGGGTAAATTGCTGGCTATCGGCAAGACCAAGTACGTGTTGCCGTCCTCAGACAGTGGGGTCAATACACACAGCAGGAAGCTCGAAGACCGGGATCGAGGTCTGAAGCGACATGGCGAACTTTACAATGTATAACGTGAATAAGGTCGTACCCGGTTTCCAATTCTCGATAATGTCGAATAGCCACTGGAATCGATCGTAGCGCCCGCACAGCACGTTGTGGTACGACGCGTCGGCATTACGCTGAGCATGGCCAATATTGTCAGGTCTTTGTCGGCCCCGCTCGTGGTGCACTGACTGTTTGTAAGCCTGACCTCCACCTCTGACGTCCCCAACGTCTCCAATCCTTCCTCGGTGCTGGCAGCCTTGGCTCTGGCGCGCATCGCGTCCCATGGATACCGTCCGTCGCGCATCCCAGGCCTATTGAACGACCTTCAGGGATATCAGAGCAATCCTGAGGTGATCACTCCCGAGGCCGCGCTCGTGCGTTCTTCAACATGTCTTGTATTATCTCGTTACCAAAATGGGTTTCGGTAGGATGCTGAGGTGTTGAAGGCTTCACGATCATTGCATTTCAAAAGCGCGGTCGGCGTCCACGGCAGCTTGGTCAGAATAGCCAATGGTGAGGAGAGCGAGAAAGCACAAGGCGGGATGGTAAGGATTAGGTCAGTAAAGTAATGAAAGGTTTATTTAGGATTTTTTGCCTCGGTTCTCCGGGAGGGGGGGATTTTCTCCAAAACATGGGACATCGGTGCAAACATAGGGGCAACAGTGGGGGTCCTAGTGAGTTACGCTTGTTTATTGTAGGGGATCTAAACCCTCGGTGCCATTGGGATTTCTGGTAACATACCACCAATACCAACCCAATTCCATGAACAGCAAAAAAAAAAAAAAAAAAAAAAAAAAAAAAAAAAAAAAAAAAAAAAAAAAAAAAAAAAAAAAAAAAAAAAAAAAAAAAAAAAAAAAAAAAAAAAAAGGAAGTAATAATATATGTATTTAAAAAGGTATAATAAGTTGACAAGTGAACGAATCGAAGTGTCATTTATTTTTATTTTTACATCGACAAGTTTCGTTTCTCGTCAAGCACGGAGCCTTTGTGATGGTCGGACTATTGCATGCTGGTACATGTGAAGAGCCTCGACTTGATAATACGTCACCATCCAGATGGTTTACTTCCGGGATCCAGTCCCGTCGACGTTCTGAATTGGCCAAATGTACTGTTCCTGATGCCTTCGGAACCCGTACCGCTTCACAAACTCGTCCAGTTGCTTGGGGCCGCGGGAGCCGTATGCATACTCGATGGGCTTGACCTTTGACGTCTCGAGTTCGTGGAGTAAGGGCGTGAAAATAGTCCAGGCAACATCGAGCTCGTCATTGCGGACGAAGTTGGAGTGGTCTCCGCGGAGGACGTCCAGGATCAGGGCCTCATACGCGTCGGGAATCCTCAGGTCTGAGTAGCGGCGGTGGTAGCTGAGGTCAAGCTCGGAGATGGTTGTCTGGAAGGACAAGCCTGGAAGCTTGTTGTTGAACTTCATGTAAACGGCCTCGTTGGGCTGGACGCGGATGACGAGCTCATTGCGGGGTACCTCCTTGAAAAGTTGACCGGCGACGTTCTTGAATTGGATACGAACGTCCACCTTCGATTCGTTGAGGGCTTTTCCAGCCTTGAGGATGAAGGGAACGCCTAGGTTTTATTGTACAAGTGCAGAAATTTGATTTGGTTGAATTCACACCAGACGCATCTCATGCAATATGAACGCGATCAGGGCCACAAGTCACACTAACCTTGCCAGCGCTCATTATTGATCCAAGCAACCAAAGTAGCAAATGTTGGCGTGACACTTTGCTTGTTCTTTAATGTATCATCCTCCAAGTAACCGGGCTTTGTTCCGTCCACCGACTTGCCATACTGTCCCACCAGCGCGTCGCTGACAACAATTGGTGGTATGCATCTCAGAACTTTGACCTTCTCGTCGCGGATAGCCTCGGCGCTCATCGAGATTGGGCGTTCCATGGCAAGCAACGATAATACTTGGAACAAATCTAGGATTCATGAAGACAGAACAATATTTGTGTTACACATTATACCGCATATTTGCTCATCCACCAGTTGTGATGACCATTTTGAGTTTCATTCCAGTTGCAAACATGACCGATACTCACGATTCTGGATGACATCCCTGATGATGCCAAATTCGTCAAAGTACCCGCCACGACCCTCGGTACCAAAAGGCTCCTTAAAGGTAATCTGCACGTTTTCGATGTGCTGCGCATTCCAAATGGAGCCGAAGAAGACGTTGGCGAAGCGCAGAGTCATAATGTTCTTGACCATTTCCTTGCCGAGATAGTGGTCGATACGATAGATCTATTTGAAAAGTACGGATGCGTAAATAAGATTGAAATATATGAATCATATCTATTCCCAAGATTTACGTATTGCCAAATATATTTTGTATACCCACCTCGTCCTCCGAGAACAAGGCACCGAGCTCTTTGTCCAGACGCCTAGAGCTATCAAGATCCATACCAAACGGCTTCTCGACCACCACGCGATTGATGGAGCCCCTCGAGTATACGTTCTTCTTGAGCCCTTTTGCGACAGGGATGAAGACGGAGGGTGGCAGTGCCATATAGAACAATCTGTTTTTGTGGCCATCGGCAATATGGGAGTCGTTTTCGATCTTCTCGATGTGCTTGTTCAGGTTCTGATAGGAAGCATCCTCGTCGTACTGTCCATCAACATAGGTGCTGATAGCGAGAAACTCGTTGAGCTGCTTGCGGAAGACCTCGGGGACCTTGATGTACTGCGAAACCCGCTTGTGATACTCCTCGTGGGTCATCTTCGTGCGGGCGTAGCCGACAATGTGGGTCTTGGGAGGGAAGAAGCCATTGCGGTAGAGACCAAACAGGGCGGGGAAGGTTTTTTTCTTGGCTAGATCGCCCGACGCTCCCAGGACTGTATGCAGGGAGGCAGTCACAAATCGAAATTCGTTAACATACGCCAGATAAACGATATTAAAATGCAACGAGAGACACAAAAAGTCTATGCTATGCTTTACAGCAATAACTCCTTCCAGGTCAACGGAGAGGAGCCAGTTGTCAGAAAAGAGCACCTACCAACGATTGTAATACCACCATGGAGCTGGGTCTCAACCTGCTTGCGTACTTCTTCGGAAAAGGAGGAGGTCATGTGTGAAGGCGTTGCTATTTGCTTGTTCCGTTGAGAGAAGGGAAAGAACGAGCGGATGGGCGAAGATACCCGAGAACAAATACATACGCGAGGGTCACGCAGGACACGTCAACCACTGACGTCAAAAATGAAAAATGAACGGCCAATTTTCCCACAACCCCAGATCATCTGCCCGATTGCACTCCCTTATGCAACGTAATTAAGTACTGATCCTCTGATCAAATGTTTGTTGACATCGTTCCCGGCCTGGTCTCAATCCGCATAAATAACGATTCCAAGGGCCGTTTTGACATTGCATATCCACGCTCCCATAATGGTATACGCCGCCCTTACAAAAGGCAGTAAAAGCGATATAGAATTTGCATAAGGGTCCTCAGAGCTCTGCCACAAAGATTACCACAGTCGTACATACATAATGCACTGCTTGATTAGGGTTGATGGATTGCGCTTTGTGACTGCCAACCCTCGGCTTGATGACGTTGTCATGAAAAATATAACGTCATCAAAACTTTCTCTTTAAGTATATGTTGCAATACCAAAAGTTGACTAGATACATATAAGCTAGCATGTCCATGCTCCTTTCTCCACTACCTTACCAGTTACATTGGTTTGGTAGACAACCTTCCAAGTCCTCTTTTTACAGTTATTACTCTCTTTACCTTAGGTTAGTTTACTATATCTATTATAGAGCAGTAAGAGAGAGACAATGGTGATGAGTTGCCCTTTTATCAGTGTCTGATCAGTATCTTCTCTACTTTTTTATGGTTTCTGGTGTCTTCAGCTGCATCTGAGGTATATTCATTTTTATGTGGTACTCTTTTCCTTTTGCTATTACTAATAAGATGTTATCTTAGTATATTATAAGTTATGTAGAGAGTCAGCCAACCTTGGACATCAAGTGCTCAATATAGATTATCTGCAGGTTCTCAGTACCTATAGTAGGGCCCTCTAATATTAGTGAGTTTCTTGGCAAGCATGGTTCTAGTATAGGTAACTATTTTTTAGATAGTATTGAGATAAGAGAGGAGATGGCTATTACAGATAGGAGAAAGAGTAATAATGATGAACCAGTAGGATATCAGGCTGGGGGCAGTCATCAGAGCTGATACAGGTACTACTTCAGTAGGGTCTTTTGATTGGTACAGAGTAGTTAGATAGTAGGTATCACTCTTGACTTTTTTTGACAATTTGGTAGATTAGACCCTAGTCATTAGAGAGGATTGAGAGACCTGAGACTACCTATTTCAGATATCTTGACTATACTCAACTGGAACTGAGAGCTGATACAGCAAAGTGATCGAGGCCCACAGGCTTAAGTAGTGGAGTATTGGGATCTCTTCTTGTCTCATATATAAGTTTTCTACTCATCTTATCTAGAAGAATCAGGCTCTACTTACTATGATGTACTTTGATGAGAGTTTTTCTTTATCTATCATTCTCTTTAAGGTGGCAGAGACTTTTCTATTTGACTTGAGTATGATCTTATATATATTGGAGTTTTGGGTATATACTTTCTGTAAGAGGGTTGCTTTTTAGGATAACTGTTACATAGTTCTAGAAGGGTTTTCTGGAAGTTCTAGATATTCTAGAAGACTGCTTTCTTATGATCAAGATCAATTTCATATGGAGTACACCCTCTATACTTATTAATTTCAAGATCGGGTTAACATCTCAACCAAAGTCCTTTTTTGGACTAGTTCTGAATGTTTAGGATTTTCTGTATTTCAGGAAGTTCAAGAAACTAAGACCAGCTTAGTTGGATTGGCATATTGCTATAGACAATATCTAATCATGATAATCACCCCTTTCTCCGCTACCTTACCGGTCACAAGGTTTGGTAGGCAACCTTCTGAGTCCTCTTACCCCTATTATTACCCCCACTACCTCGGGTTGGTTTGCTGTACCTGTATGGGCATGGTGGGAGGAGGGCAATGGTGATGAGTTGCCCCTTTATTGGTGTCAGATCAGTGTCTTCTCCACTTTTTCATAGTTTCTGGTGCCTCTGGCTACGTCTGGAGTGTACTCGTTTTGGTGCGGCGCTTTCTTCCTTTTGCCATCGTCAACAAGGTGTCATCTCTGGTGTATCACGGGCTACGTAGGATGTCGGCTGACCTTGGGCGTCAAGTGCCAGTATAGGTTACCTGCAGGTTATTTGGTGCCTGTGGTGGGGCCCTCTGAGCTTTGGCGAGCTTCTCGGCGAGCGCGGCGCTGGTGTAGGTGACTGCTTTTTGGGTGGAGTCGGGATGGGAGGGGAGATGGCTGTCACAGATAGGAGGAAGGGCGATAACGGTGAACCAGTAGGGTGCCAGGCTGGGGGCGGTCATCGGGGCTGGGGTGGACGATATTTCGGTGGGGCCTTTCGATTGGCTGGTGGGGGGTGGGGTGGTGCAGGGGCCAGCATCCTGGCTGTACCCAACTGGAACTGGGAGCTGACGCGGCAATGCGATCAAGGCCCGCAGGTTTGGGGAGTGGGACCTTCCTCATTTGGCAGTACCCGACTGGAACTGGGAGCTGACACGGCAACGTGATCGAGGCCCGCAGACTCGGGGAGTGGGAGTGGGGTCTTTTCTGGCCCTAGCCCATGTGTAAGTCCTTTGAGGAAGGTGCTGCGTGTAAGTCCTTTACTCACCTGCTTTGAATCCACTTTGCTCTCTGTTGGTTGGTTGGGGGGTTTTTTCTTTGCCTCGGGCTTTCTTTTGGGGTTCAGGGGGCTATTCTTTATTCAGTCCTAGCGCTGCTAGATCCGACGCGTAGGTGTGCTCTCACGTGTAAACGATGATCCAGCCCTAGTGAGCAGACAAGTCTAGTCTATGTTGTGGGGGTCGACGTAGCCAGTGTTCGACAGGCATAGCTAGAGCGGTGGGACTGCTGGACAATTTAGTAGCCTAGGTTAATGAGGGGATATTGTTCAGTGGGTGGTGGGGGAGGGTTTTGGCCTATATAGTCTAGGTTCCCTTCCAATAAAAATCCGCAGGACTATGAGTCTGTAAAAAAAAAAAAAAAAAAAAAATAGACAATATCTAATTAGGAATTTTGTGATGGGGTTAGGAGTGGGACCTAACAGAGAGTGGATTTATTTAACAGTGGTTTGTGGGTTATTAAATAGATTTATTTGCTATTTATGATATTGCTATACTAGGAGTAGTTATGTGAAGAGATATTATGGGAAGTACTCAGAAGTTGTGTTCAGATTATTTAAGTCTGAGATTCTGAGATCTGGGAGAGGGAGTATTTATATTAGTGAGGGGCTATCTAGACTATACTAGATATGGATGTAGCACTAAGTGCCTTGCTGAGTCAGAATACAGTCATGTAGTACAAGAGTAATCTGACATATCAAGAGATTGTCTGACTGCTGAGTTAGTTTATAGTTATATCATACAAGACTAATTTAACTATACTATAACTACTAAGCTATTTATAGTTTAGATACTGTCTGGGTAGTCCTCGATGACATCATCATCAATGACATCATCTCCAACAAAGTCTGAGCAGTTTTCTGACTTCTGACATTATCAGTTTTCAAGATGTCATCACTTCTATCTTTTGCAAGATTAAGACTATTCTTAGTGGCAGTGGTTGTACAAGGATAACAGGTCTTGGTTCTCTTTTTTTTTTGGTCTTCTGGTGCATTTGCAAGAACTGGCCATTCTTGTCTAGGGCAAGGGCTCTCAATATTATGGCTGGAGGTTTGAACCTCTTGGAAATAATATTTTCTATAATCCTTAGGCTGTAATGCAGGCAAATTTGTCTGCAAAAAAAAATAATATATAATTTTTATTTAAAAAAATTTTTTTACTAATAAATATAAAGTTAAAAAAAAATCTAAAATATTTTTTAAAATTTTTTTTTCAAAATTTTTTTTTTTAATACTTTTACTAATAAATATAAGATAAAAAAAAAATTTAAAAATATTGAAAAATTAATTTTTTAAAAAAAATTTTTTATTGAAAATTTATAATAAATAGTCAAAAAAAATTTTAAAAATTTAAAAATTTTTGCAGGCAAATTTGCCTGCAAAAATGAACAGCCAATCAGGTAATCTGAGGCAATTTCTAGTAGTAATATCTATCACGTAGATGACTTGAGATTGGTTTTGATGATATTGGCTTTCTTAAGTTCAGATGAAGCATCCATTACTCTCCATGGAGGTAATACAGATAGAGCGAATAGAGTTGTTCAAATATATTTTGTTTCTACTAAGTAATGAGGTCTTATATAGTTATGGTATATCCTAGTCTTGAGTTGATAAGTGCAGTTTATAAACCTTTTGATAGCCAGCTCTTTTCTCCACTATCAGCTCCTTTCTCCACTACCTTACTGGTCACAAGATTTGGTAGATAACCTTCTGAGTCCCCTTTCCCCTATTATTACCCCCTCTACCTCAGGTTGGTTTGCTATGCCTACATGGGCATGGTGGGAGGAGGGCAATGGTGATGAGTTGCCTCTTTATCAGTATCGGATCAGTATCTTCTCCACTTTTTTGCAGTTTCTAGTGCCTTTGGCTGCATCTGGAGTGCATCTGTTTTGGTGCGGTGCCTTCTTCCTTTTGCCATCGCCAACAAGGTACTGTCTCGGTGTATCTCGGGCTATGTAGAGAGTTGGCCGACCTTGGGCGTCAAGTGCTCAGTGTAGGTTACCTACAGGTCCTCGGTGCCTGTGGTGGGGCCCTCTGGCTTTGGCGAGCTTCCCGGCGAGCGTGGTTCTGGCATAGGTGACTGCTTTTCAGGTGATGTCGGGATGGGAGGGGAGATGGCCGTCACAGATAGGAGGAAGGGCGATAATGGTGAATCAGTAGGGTGCCAGGCTGGGGGTGGTCGTTGGGGCTGGAGCAGGTGCTGCTTCAGTGGGGCCTTTTGATTGGTGTGGCATGGTTAGGTGGTAGGTAGTGCTCCGAACAAGTCAATCCGGATGGGATTCGGATGGATTCGAATCCCATCCAGATCAACTCGGATGGGATTCGAATCCCATCCGGATGGATTCGAATCGGATTCGAATCAACCATTGTTTTGATTTTCAAATTAGACAATTAAATGTTTACATCAATAACTTGATGAATAATCATCCAAATTTGATGATCTTGGTGTCATTTGAAAGCCCTTAATAAGGTCTTTCTAATGATACCAAGAACATTATAATCGGATTGCGTGTTGCCGAGATATTAAGGAAAACGTTCCATTTGACGAAATTTCCAAAATCGGCAAATCAAAGAATTTCCAAAATCAGTGATTCAGACGTTTTCCTTCATAACTCAGCAACGCATGATCCGATTTAAATGTTCTTGGTATCATTAGATAGGCATTATTAAGAGCTTTCAAATGACACCAAGATCATCAAATTTGGATGATTATTCATCAAGTTATTGATGTAAACATTTAATTGTCTAATTTGGAAATCAAAACAATAGTTGATTCGAATCCGATTCAAATCCGATTCGAATCCGATTCGAATCCATCTGGATGGGATTCAAATCCCATCTGAGTTGATCCGGATGGGATTCAATCCGAATCAATCCGAATCCAATCCGGATTAAATTGACTCATTAGAAGTACTAGTGGTAGGTGACACTCTTGGCTTCTTTTGGCGGGTAGCGGGGTGAGGCCCCAGTTGTCAGGGGGGGTCAGGGGGCCCGAGGCTACCCATTTCAGGCGTCTTGGCTGCACTTAACTGGAACTGGGAGCTGATATGGCAACATAATCGAGGCCTGCAGGCTTGAGTAGTGGGGTATTGGGGGTTTCCTCCCGCCTCACGTGTAAGTCCTTTACTTATCTCATCTGGGAGAACCAGGCCCTACCCACCGTGTTGTGCTTTAATGAGGGTTTTTTCTTTGCCTGTCATTCTCTTTGGGGTGGCAGGGACTATTCTATTCAGCTCAGGCATAGCCTTGTACACGTTGGGTTCTCGGGCATATGCTTTCGGTCATTGGCATATGGTTGGGTTCCTCTGGTGGTAGGGAGAGCATGGTGTACAGAATGAGGTGTGGGCCAACACAAGCCCTGCTGCGCCTGGTATGGTTGAGCTGCTGGACAATAGCTAGCCTAGGTTAATGGGGGGGCAGTGCTTGGTGGGTGGTGGGGGAGGGTTTTGGCCTATATAGTCTAGGTTCCCTTCCAATAAAAATCCATGGGACATGAGTC
>RBNI01000913.1:0-25877 GCA_003990745.1 Jimgerdemannia flammicorona | reverse complement strand
AAAAAGACCACACAATTCCCAGCTGGCTATCGTTGCTGACTCAAAAGTATTACGCACCTTCCTGCGATCTTTGGTCCCGGATTATGGGAGCTTTACCCTTCGTCTGTAACAGGAAGCCGTCGCCGTTGCCGTAATCGACCCCCCTTTTTGCACATCCATGCATGCAAGGCTGGCTCAGGCGATCGTCAAAGGAAATGGGGGAGGGGACGGCAAACACATGAGCGTGGAATTAAGTGGCGTGGCGTGTTGCTAGGAGAAATAGGACTGGGCGCGGGATATATTATGATGGCTCAGACCACAATTTTTTGGACCTGGAAATTCGGTTTACAGCGAAATAGCGAAATGGCAAAACTGCACCATACCTACCCGAGCTAGGATCCCGCCAGACACTGTAGCAAGGTCAGTTCCGAACCGGCCATGGGCGAAGCATTCAGCGCATTGATTTTTACCCATTCTCAGCTCTTTTTCTCAAAAAGATGCAATTTGCCGTGTCATACCTGCCACTGTCGGTGTTTGTTGTGTTGTCAATAATTTTGTTTGGTATGCTTGGCCAACAAATTTGAACGAATCGCGTCCTTCAGATGACGCAGAAGATCCGCCGGCCCGAAGTTTATGTTGCCCTTTAGGATCAGCCGTGTTTCTGCAGCCAATGGGCAATTATAAAATCTTGCCTCAAAAATCTAAAAGCGAAGGCATTGGAAACATCAGCTAACATATGTATTTCTCCGTCAGCTCCATTAACCACTGACTACATAAATAATGAAGAGCGGAGTCAGTGCAATTGCTGGGATCATAGAATCATGTATTGGCATACAGATGGTAAACTCTACGTGCGTGTAACAACAAAACGAGAACCAGAACGAAATTCGTAATTTTTTTTTAACGAGGGCTTTGTCTATCCGGGACTACGCAACCCTCAGATGTTTTGTAAGCGACCCTGGGTGAGTCCTTTTCTGACGCATCTCCATTATCATGCATCTTCATTACTAATTTGGATTATTTCCGTACTCAGCCTTCCGATTAACGGATGTCCGCAGTCAAGTATTTTGGAGTGGATAGAAAAGTGAGCAGAACTGGATATCTCGTCTTTCAACGATCGTTCTAGTACGTCTGACCATACCATACCATGAACCACGAAAACCGAATTCGCCAGGGTCGAGAGCCCCGTATCCACCGGCACTTTACTCCTGAAGATCAGGCCTGCTTATTTGGGTTTTTATGCTCAGAGTCCGTGCCCAACCCCAACGCCTTGCCCAACAAAATCCTTGACGTTACCTAAGCCGACCCCGATGTTCCCCGCCAGGTCCATTACGCCCTCTTCGAAACCCTCTGGCATCATGTTCAAACGGACGGTGGGTTACTGGGTCAATGGAATTTTCTTTTCAAAGACGGTCCCGTACCCCCTGAAGCGCTTATGCCAAAGAGACATGACTGGATTGACGAACCCATTAAATACGCAATGCTGGGAGAAGGCCAGGAGTTCCACAAGTTGAATCAATATATTGCCGCCCTCACCAACTTTCAACAAGCCCTTAGGAACTATACTGAGATCCAAATCACCTGGCTCCAGGCTCTGGAGTAGACCAAAGCATTTTACGAAACCTACAAACGACAGGTCATCCAGGCCGCGCAGGAATTCGCCACCGCGGACGACAAGCAAAAGTGTGACCGGAATAACGTTTTGCGTGAGCTGCTTGCTCATAAAGCCCTGATGATGGGAGAAACATCTTGGCCAATCTTAATCCCGATCTATATTCCCGGCAAGTGATTGGTGCCCTGCTCACACAACCATCTGACGGCAAGCCTGACAACTTGATATACGAAGCCTCTACGAACAGTCTTGTCAGTATTGATAACGAGGAAGGGTTTGCTGCCAGTATTAAGCGCGACCGTGTCAACAGCAAATCGTTCCTCTACCTCTTACCCCTGATGAACCATGTCATTCCTCAAAAAACCCGCGTCGTCTTCAGAAGCCTGGTGCCGGAAGCAATTCTCTTGGCCTGGGCCAATACCTTGATAGCCAAGAATCAAGATTATTGCACTCTCAAAGAGGCTCTTCTTTCTATATTTACCCATCGTCATCCGCCTCTGGTCACATAGGAGGTGAGGGACCTCTGGCTTCCCCCTCAAAATGCCCCAGACGCTGGGCGGAGTGCTCGAGAAGCTCAAGCGAGCGTTGGAAATTTCGAATACCACGTCCCAGGAGCTCTTCAATGCTATCGACCCATTGCTCGGCCATTATTATACCGAAATCCCCGTCTCCTATAGAAGTGCTTGCCTATCTCTATCATGGTGATTTGAAAGTTGAATCTCTCCTGAACGAAAGTTGGAATCTTTCTGATGGCACTACCGTGAAGCAGAGATTACAATCAGCCACCTCTCAAGAGCAGAACGAAGATCCTGCCCGTTTCAAAGAGATCTTTCTCCCCGCTCGAAATTGACAAATTTCCTATGGCTGATCGAGTCATAGAGAACTATAGACAGCAATTTTCTGCAAATTTTTTTGCCATCGACCGCCTGTTTCAAGATCTCCGCCTCTTGCAAAACGAGAGATTTCTTAATGTCAATAATTCCGAGCTCGCCGCCAATCTCTGGGAAGAGATCCAGCAGCACCTGCAAAACCATCCGTTCCAATATGGCCCCGACATCTCGCTGGCGTTGGGCCGGATGTTTGATCCCTTCCTGCCGCACAATCCCCAACTCGCATGGCGTCTCACCATTGCTCAAGCTTTGCCCCGTGGTCCTGCACCGGATGGTGTACTCTTTGAACGTAAAATGTGCTTTAATGGGCGAGCGCCACCTCAGCGAGGACCTCAGTAGGCACATCCTGAATCATCGAGGGCAGTTTGAAGCTGACACAACGCTCACGGGACGCAGCCCCGTAACCTTTTATCCGCAAAATACCCCCAAGCTCTACTTCAAAGCCTATCCGGAACTTCCAGGTTATGAATATGCCGTCGCCCGCTTTTTGCGTGGTTGGAATCTCCAAGATATTCCATTTTGCGAGCTCTTCATGTTTCATAACCCCAAGAACGGCCCCTACCCTGTTCTCGTGAGCCAAGCTGTTAGAGGAAATGTTCTTTATACCGTCTGGGACAACGACGACATCTTTGCTTACCTAGATCCAGTGTTCACAAGTCGAATGATTGTCGCCTCCATGTTGCTTAATCCTGAAGACAGCAAGGAAGACAACTTTATTAAGCGCTGATAACCAGCGCCTCATTCCTATAGACAATGATCACGCCTTTCTGCCCGGCGTCCTTTATCAAGGACAAGGTGCTGGCGCTCCTTTTAAGGCTGTCACCCAGTTGCAAGCCAAAACCTTGACCTTTGTCTATCACAGATGTGTGATCCTCTGCCCTCAGTGGTAAGAGAGCAGATTCGCATATTAGAGATTGACGAATTTTTAACCACCTGGATGGAAGAGTTGAAAATTGTTGAAGAGACTTATCAAAAACTTTTTCCCGAAGATCTGCTACAACAACTGCTGTATAAATGCACAGTCTTGCATCTTCCGCTACCCTCACTATGTATCCATGAAAAAACTCTATCGAAAAGCCCATCGCTTGCAAAGGGAGGTTTTGCAAAATCCAACCATCATCCACTAAGAGTTATGGTGAAGTCTTCGGTCATTGAAGGGCAGGTTTTGCATGGTAACCGATGATTTGTATCGACGCCGCAATGCAAGTATCGCCATCACTTCAATAAATACCAAAGAAATGCTGAAGATTCTGGAGATTGACATTTATGCACCTATTGCAAATCACAAGAAGCGCAAAGAGCTTAGAACAGGACCTCAAGATGCCTTGGAGAGATTTCAGGTCTTGTGCCAAAATATTTAAGCAGAAAATGAGGCACTTGTGCAGTGTTTGAAAGAAGAATGAGTACTAGACAAAAAGTGGAATATGGCCACCCAAATTCCAGAGGTGGAGAAAAAAAATCTCAAAGTTCTCTTTGCTAATGAGACTCCTCATACAAGCCTGGAATTTGTCAACAGTCACCATCTGATTAAAGAGTATTTCAAAACCTCAGTATTTCAGAACTGTAGCCATCACTTAACTAGTGTCAATCTACAGGGTGTCCAAGCCTTCAACAATTCCGGATTTAGAGCCCTTTATAATATCTGTGGCAATTTTCTGAAGTACTTGAACTTGAATTACTGTCTATAGCTTACTCTCTTGGCCTATATCAAGAAATCTTCCTGGATCAAATCTATTGAATCTCTCAAGATTACACCATCTCAGGGTTTTCCAGCAGAGTTTCTATCTCTCAAACACCTAGTAATGAAAGAGTGTGCCAATCTGCAAGAGGTGCAGCTTCAGGTCTCCTTCCTTAATGGCACTCTGACTGTTTAGTCCTCAAGTATCTTTAACTGGACACCACAATGCTGATAGAGGTAATCCTGACCTGTAACTGTTGTCTGGATTCTCTTGACATAATCTCACTTTGGACTAAAGCATTTTTGCAATGAGTCAATCTTCAAGAGTATGATCAGTGCAAATTTACTATATCTATATATCTTCCTTTTATCTCATTGAATCTATTATCAAAAAACATTAGGAAGAAAGGCACAAAGGTCATTATAAAGGCCCTCAAAATCAATATTATCATTTTATTAGATCTGTCATCAAATTATATCTTAGAGGAGAGTATAAAGATACAAAGACTGTCAAAACTAACAATATCCTCACTTTATTGGATTTGTCATCAAATTTCATCTATATTAAGTATACAAAGATTATTACAGAAGCTCTCAAAATCAATAATAGTCTTACTTTATTAAATCTGTATTAAATTATATCTTTGATAAGAATATAAAGACCATCACAATAATCTTCTAAAGTAATAACATTCTCACTTCATTAGATCTATTATTAAATTATATTTATATAGAGAGTACAATAGCTATCACAAAAGCCCTTAAAATCAACAATAGCTATACTTCAATAGATCTGTCATCAAATTACATCTGAGAGGAGAGTACAAAGTTCTCAAATATAATAAGATCCTCACATTATTGGATCTAAGAGTAAATAATATCTTTAGTAAGAAGTATAAAGATTATTACAAGAGCTCTCAAAAGTAATAAAATACTTACTTTATTGAATCTAAGAATAAATAGTATAAGAGAGGAGAGTATAAAAACTATTACCAAAGTTCTCAAAATCAATAAGACTCTCTCATTATTAATTCTAAAAAATAATAGCATCTTTAATGAGAGTGTAAAGACCATTAGAAAGGCTCTTAGAATAAATGAAACTCTTATCTCATTAGATCTATCATTAAATATAATAGAAGAGAAGAATATAAAAACTATTATATATATCTTTGAAACCAATAAAGTTCTTATCTCATTAGACTTAAGAGTGAATAATATTAATAATAATAGTATAGAGGCTATTGCAAAGACTCTTAAAACCAATATAACTCTTACTCAATTAGATCTGAGATCAAATAACATTATACAATATACTGTAAGAGTTTTTGAAAAGGCTCTAAAAACTAATAAAGTTCTTAAAACATTGAATTTATTAGAAGAATGATATAGTATAAATTTAGTTCAAACTTCAGCAAAGTGGCCAAATTGTAGATATTTATATAATTGTGTAAATTAGTTTCCTCATAACCTAAGTATCTTAAGATAATATATTTCTCAATTTATATCAGTTTTACCCTATTGCAATTTAAATACTAGTACCAGTTTTAGTATTTATTTTATTTCACACCTATTCAATTTAAATATTAGTATTAGTTTTAGTTCAATATCTATCTTTTAGTTTAGTATCTATCTTAGAATAGTATTACATAGTTATCTATATATATTGTAAGTTTTACTAAATCTATTAGATGCTTTGCTAGTTAAGCTATAGCAATTGTAATTATTTTATGTATATAATATCATACTCTCTATCTATTGATCACACAGAGTCCCTCTAGTACTTCTTATGTTCAAATATCCTCAAATATCTCTACCTAGATCTCTCTCAATTTCTGATCTACCAAACTTATATACTCTCTATAAAGACTAATTAACTGCCCTTTACTGTAATTATAACTTATCAATAGATAATTTAAAGTAAGCCTAATATATATCTTAATACTAACTATCTAGATTTAATCTCTTTATCAGAAGGATATAATACTCTCATTAAGTATCTTCTCCTAATACTAGTTATATAATTGATAATATCAGGCTTAACTATACCTAGTCCAGCATTCTCTGCCCCAGCTACATATATCTATTCTAACAGCATCTCTATTACTTCTTCAACTACTACCAGCTCTACTATCTATTATCTCACTATTAGTAGAGCTGCTGTATCTTATAATTCTCTTACTACTACTATAGCTAACTCTTTCCAGTAATTAGTCTACTCTTTTATTCATTTCTGATATTATATTAAGATAAGACTGAGTATCTCCCAATCTCTTAATATTGCTGAAGGTAAAAGAGTATCAAATTCTAGCTAAATAGACTAGTTTGGCTCTTATTTTACATTCTGGCAGTTAGAAGAAATCTGAAAACACATATCTTCCTAACTATGACCTTGATCTATCTCTCTAGCTTAAAGCTATTTTTAATATTTAGGATATACTTCTGACTTTAGACTCTTCTCATATAACTATTATGATGACATCTTTGAAACTAATGACATCAAAATCTAAAGACTGCTTAGACTTAGCAAGCCACTAGTTATAAGTTATGACTCAATCATAACTCATCTTGATCATAAGATAATCTGCAACTGAACTCATGATGACTCATAATGACTCTAGCAGTATACTACTCAAGTCAGATGACTCTATACTCTGGACTGAAGAAGTAGATCCTCAAAATATAAAAGAAGCAATAAGAGAAGAAGGATAAAGTATCAATTATAAAGCTTATTACAAAAACAAGATGCCTGTTATCTGCTAAACAGTAAGGTCAAGGAGCCACCCCCATCTATTAGTCTAAGAACAAATATTCACTAATATCAAGAAGGCAATGAGGCTATATATAAGAAGAACCTCTAGTCTGAATCTCTATATAAGAGATCCCTACTACTATACTCTCAACTATCAGGAAATGGAGATAAGAATCACTACTGCTACTGAGTATCTTTGGATATGGTAAGAATATAAAATGAGACATTACTTCTGCCAGAAGTTCTCACAGGCCAGCTCTCAAGAAATTGAAGATACTATATATATAGATAGACATAAGCAAAAACTGGCCAAAAGAGTCCACCAGATCTTCAGGCATGTACTCTGGACTATTCCCAACCTTAAGTATGTCAAGATCTCTGATATTTAAGAATTGACAAGCTACTATACAGACTACCTCAAGGAAATGATTGCCAAGGAGGCCTAATCCACTATTACAGTCAAGAGTAATGAAGTTTAAGATCTTTGGAATCCTATTCTGGAGGACAACCTAGATCAATTCCTCTATGGTCTAATTGCACTATTTCAAGGTTCTCCTCTGAGAGTCTGCTACCCTTAGAACTCTACAGATATTTCTTATTTTGTAGATGACCTTACCATTGACTAGAGATCTCAAGAGTAGAATGATATCACCTCTCCAGGCAACTTGGAGAATAATGACAACCCACTTATTCTACTAGAAGATAATGTCTACAACTTTCTTTCCCCCTTTCAAGACCCTCTCACTGACCCCAACACAACTATAGAGAATGCAGAAAATGATTTGGCTGGACTCTCTGAAGAAAATGAGGAGAAAGATAAGAATGATATAATTTCTATCATATTGAACTTCAAGATATATAAAGATGGCTCTATTAGCCAAATTTGAGTAAGTTAGTAACTGTATATTTAACTAGGCATATTCAGATTAGTTAGTTAGTTGTACAAACAGTAACTGCACTTTAACTAGCCAAATTTGTCATAAATATAAAACTAGTCTTTTTCAGTTAATTAGTCACTTGAATTCCAAAAGTGTACTAAATAGTATCTTCTAGTAATTATGAGTTTTAATCAATTATCCAGTCTTATATATAGTCTAAAATCTATATAAATATCCCCCTGATCTATAGTGAATAAATCTCAGTTAATTGGTATATAATATAAGTCAATTAGTTTGCAATACCAACTTAAGTTCTGAAAGACAAAGAAAGTCAAGTATAAGAAGTTTGGGAAAAGGCTCTAAGAGTTAAAGGATTACTCTTACTATTTCATCACTACTTTAAAAATTGTTATGAAATTCAAAATACAAACCACTACTACTATAGAGAATTGGATATAAGATTTAGAAAATATCAGGACATTATTAAGAAGCCTAGTCAAGGATATCAGAATAATCACCAACCTACCAAGAAGCTTAGAAAATCTGAAAACACCAGTCAGAAATCCAAGAACAAGTTAGTCAAAATCACTACCATAAAGAAAACTATAACAAAAAACCACTAAGTAAGGAAATGCTGCTATAGTCAGTTAAGGACTGTATGAAATTCCAAAAATACAAGATCCAGGAAATATCAGAATACTACTAAAAACTTAGCCAGAAATACTAAGATAATTGTCAGTATACCAGAATCTATAACATATGTTCTTTTACTTTTTGTCATTCTGAATATCTAGTTATGTGACCAATGATCTGCAATATGTGAATTTCAATCTGATATAAGAAACATAAACAAATTGAATAGTAGTTGAACTGAACATTGAGCCAGAACATTATTAGTAGATAAATATATCAATAGTATATAATTAATCAGTTGTATATTGAGCCATATATATCATCTATCAGTAAGAGAACCTATATAAATTATATGCTATACTATATATATTTCATATATATCTCAGCTTTTAGTGTATATTCTCTTTATCATCAAGACTATTAATGATTAGTATATATAATTGAGCAGTACTTCAGTATTTTGATAAATAGATTCATTTATTGAAAGTATCCTTTACAGATCTTGATATTGGCAACTCAGAGGCCATCTGTTAGATCTTTAAAATAATTATAAGTCAGCTATTATTAGTATCTCTCATCTATTAGTCTACTTATTATATCTCTTTTCTTTATCTACTACTCTATATCTTAGATACTTCCAAGGCTACTCAGTTATACAATTTTTTATACTTTTAATATAGAATATAGGAATATTTATTTACTTTCTACACTTAGACCTCTCTTCTATAATCCATATTTGCTCAAAAGCTAGATAATTAGCTCTACTATAATAGTATAGCTAGCTTAGTTTATTATATATATAATAAAGTAGAGTGTTTCCAAAATCCATACAGTTAAGTTTATATCTGTCTCTTCTGTTACAGTCTATATATAGGTTTAACATACTCTTCTTGCTATAGCTAATCTCACAATTCTAGCAAAATCCTCTGCTCCCCTCATTCTATATTATATCTTAGTATATATAGCAATAAGCTTTTTACACCTACTCTGACTAATTATTAGTTCAGTTTCACTTAGTAAATCTCTATCATAATTACTTCTATAGTAACTACTTTTATCCTAAGTTATACATTAATCTCTTATTGGATAATCTGGCTTTAGCATCTCAATACTATGAAGTTCTCTCATCTAATATACTACTGCAGATCAATATCTGGGTCTCTTTCTTTCACTATTATCTCTATCTCTGAAATTTTACCTATTTTATAATACTCTCTTAGATATAATTTTAAAGAAATACTCTACTAGATTCTATATAATTTAATATTTCTCCTTCTCTGAAAAAGTATTAGTCAATAATAATATTAACTCTAACAAATTCTCTATATAGTACTAGTTTATCTAATATATTATCTACTAGTTGATAGCACTGAGATCTACTACTCTCTTTAGAAGACTAATGTGGAAGAGGCTTTTTGTACAGTTTCAGTATATTATATAAACTAGATAATACAAAATATTTACTAGCTTGGCCTCTTCTTTTTTGATATATTTCTTCTCTTTGATCTTCACTCTATACTCTTTATATTTATCTCTCTTATAGATCTATTTATATAGATTTGTATATAGTCATATAATCTTCCTAATTTGAGATATTTCATGAATAATTTTATTTATATTATATCTACTATTAGTACTTATTTCTTATATGTATAATTTCATATAGCTGCTTCTTACTTTAATATTCTACTTAAGTTCTTAAAGAATATTCTGCCTATCTCTACTATTGAATATATGAGTTTTCAACTTGATGTCTCTAATATGATGACCAGTCTTCTAATAGATAAATGTATCTATATTCTGATACTAGTCACTAACTAGTTGATACCTTTTATTTATTTTTATTATCTGTATCTATATTCCTATTATAAAGTCCAATTACTTACTAGTTATCTTATATATATAGTTTAGGTTCTCTCCAATGGAAAAGTATTTTACAACTCTATCATTCATTTTACTATATTATGAAAGTTGTTCCAGACAGAGCAATACTATTCATCTTCTTATTTAGTTACTAATTTATAATAGTGACAGGACATTCTTCACTTATAAATAGATTATTATCTACTTTTTATTTCAATTAGCTTGATTTCAGTTTATTTATAGATATATATATCTAAGACTCTTAATACTAGTAGTCTATATAGCTTAAACTGGTGAAGTATTTATTAGATCCCCTTCTTTGTACTTTTTCATTATTATAAAATCTTCTAGAAAAAGATATTTGCTATATAAGTTTCTCTTTTACTATAGAGATCTTTATTTTATGGCTAGTATATCATCTTATAGTATGATAGTCAGTCTTATATTGAGGCATTGATTAGTAGTTAGACTTATTACTATCCTCTTATCAATGATCTTTTATATTACATTATATTTCTTCATCTTGACCTTAGATTTGATATTTAAGCTCAATATATCTCTTTTGCTATTAATTCTATTAATATATTATCTTATCTCATCTATCTTTTCTCTCAATCTCAGAAATCACTATCTATCTCAGTTATATCTCTCTTTAGCTTCACTATCAATTCAATATCTGTCTCTATCTATACTCTTACATCTGGACAAATAGTCTTCAGTTAGAAATTAACTCATTCTATCACTTTATTACTATCTATACTATTGCTAAAACCACTGTCTTTCTTATAAGTAATGAATTTTTATATTATTAAGCACTGTGATTGATCAGTAAGAGCAAACTATACTCTATTATTAAGAACTATTTCTATGACTTAGCTGTCTATTAAATAGCCCACTGGTAAGATCTATCTCTCTACTGAAATTTCTTACCTCTCTTTAATATAGTTCAATAATCTATTCAGAGTTACTTATACTAACTTCTGCCCAACTATCTCTTATATACTAATCTATTATATATCAATATTTATAATTAATCTATCTCTCTCTCTACTTAAATATCTTCTTCAGTACTATAATATAGACTACTACTTATAGACCTTATATACATAGGCTAATTGATAACTCAGAATAGTCTTCTATTTAATCCTAGTTGATAAGCTTATCATCAGCATCTCTAGTAATATTAAAACTCAACCCTTTCTTATCCCTTCTGATCCTTATACCTTTCTTATATCAAAACAAGCACCATAGGTGATGTTTTTCTTAGTTACTCTGATATCTTCAACTGTCTATATATAGTAATTAATATTATAGCCAAGGTTTGATCTATAAAATCAGATAAACTTATCTTCTGCTATGGCCTCTCTCAACCTCTTCTATACTTTATATTTATCAAAGTAATTTAGTCTTTACTTACTGACTCTTCACTAGTAATTAGTATTTATAGTCATTTATTTTATATTAATAGAGTCACTCTATTAACTACTATAGGCTATTCTGACCACATTATTCAACTTATAGGTCACTGGAAATCTACTGCTTTTTTGTATTATATTTGACAGTTTTTCCTTAGATAGCTATTATATTAGTTATATATCTACTACTAGATATTCTACAAGCTATAAGTTTAGCTAGTAGTGGTTAAATCTTATCTATAAGTAGATAGTAATATCTAATGAGAAGTCTTATTACTTCTTAGACCTATAGAGTTTGGCTTCTTCATATAGAAGTATGAATAGTAGACCTTGAAAGTATTTTTATACTTTATATAAGTCAAACTCATATTGTACCATATTCTTATTCTTCTTTTCTTTTCTCTTTCTTTGATTAAGTTGGGTTTCTTTTTATAGTTATTTGGATATTTTATACATACTATAGGTTTGCAAAACTGAGTTTCTATTTATTATTTTAGATAACTAGTTTTGGTCTAGTAATATAGAATATATATTATTTTTATTTACTTACTATCTAAATAAAATTAAAGAATATTATATGGTCATTAAATAAAAGACTATTGTATAATTATTATTCTATAAAGTTAAAATACTATTATATAGTTATTGTTCTATAGATCTAAAAGACTTTTATATAATCATTATTCTATAGAGCTTAAGATAATTATAAAGATAATAAACTTAGTAATGAGTAGATTAGCCATCTGTCTTTTCTAAAGCTGAAATATAGTAAACCATACTATCAATAAGATTGTGATAGTCTGTATAACTATAACTATAAAAAAAAAAATAAAAAAAAATAAGATTGTACTAGATCTTTCATAGAATTATCTCTCATTCTTCTTGAAGAGCTTTTATAAAATATCAATATTATTTTGTAATAAATAACAGTAGTGGATAGCTTTTCTAAGATAGCTCCAAAGGTATTTAATAGAATTCATATTAAGTAATTTTGCAGACTATATAAGTTGCTTGAGATTACTTCTCAAATTCATAGTAGACAATCTGAGCTATAAAAGTAGATATATTATCTTATTATCAAATAATCACCATCATAAATAAAATCATAGTGAGTAGTAATTTATAGTAAAATAAACTATATATAGTGATAAGATAAATCTCTTTAGTAATACTAGTATTAATATAAAGAAGAGAACTTTTGTAATTTTATAAAAACTAGCCAAAAATCATAATACTACTATCTTTGCCTTAGATCTAATCATACAAAATACATTCATTAAGATATTTCTCTCCAGATTGATGAAGAACATATTGGCTATAATTTGATTTAAAGAGATTAAATCTAGATTTATCAAAAAAGATATTATATTAAAAATACTAATTTTAATATTAATTAGATATACTTAATATTTATAATAATACAATAATAAATATCTTATACCAATGCTCCTCTTTCTAATTTTTATATTTCAAAGCCCACAGCAGCCATTTGGTGATATTGGTCTTTGATAGTAATGGCTTATGAACTGGAATATGAGTAGTATATCCCAAGGTGAGTAATAGTTGCAACACTCAATGGAGGAAGTCTGGTATCTATCAAAATAGATGGGAATTTGACATAAGGCTGAAATCTATAAAAGAATAAATATTTAATGATTAGATTTTATATTTATAATAATATTATAAAAATATAATCAAATGAATATATTGTTACTGATTTTTAAGAGCAATTTGTCATAAAATAGCTCTTTGCTCAGCGCTCAAAAGAGTATTACGACCACCAGCATTTTTACGTGGCTTTGTTGGTGTTCCAGTTTCATTATAACGGGCGACCATTTGGTGGGTTGTTTTGTAAGAATAGCCATAATCGCGTACTAATTGTGGTATGCTTTGATGACTTCTCCAAGCTCCAATCATTTCATGGGCAAGAATTCGATTGATATACGCTTAGAATGTTGAGTTGAAGATTGAGAAGGTGGAGTATGAGGTTGAGAGGAACGTCAGATAATTGAGTGATGGAAGACATGATGGATAAAGAAATATAGATTGGATTTATATTCTAATTAAAAATGTAACTCAAGAGATTTCGCGTATTCAACTCTCCAACCTAGGACGTGGCGATTTCGTGTACTTCTTTCCAACCTAGGACGTGGTGATTTCGTGTACTTCTTTCCAATCTAAGACGTGGTGATTTCGCGTTCTTGACCTTCCAATCCTAGGACGTGGTGACTAGGACGCGATAATTTCACGTACCTACGAGATCCACGTGGCAATTTAGGATAATGTAACACATATTTTTGAGTGTCACCAATATTTATTCAGCAGTACTTTAAACGGTTTACTTTTTATTCAGAAGTACTCTATTATTAATGAAATTTGTCTATAGGAGGCAATAGGAACTCAGTTTTGCGAACCCATAGTAAGGACACTTTGATATAGTTATGAACGTAGTTCAAACTTCGGCAAAGTGGCCGAACCGCGGACATTCATGCAGTTGCGCAAATTAGTTTCCTCACAACCTAAGCATCTTAAGATAGCACAAGTCTCAGTTTACGCCAGTTTCGCCCCATTGCAATTTAAATGCTAGCACCAGTTTCAGTACCTGTTTCGTTTCGCACCCATTCAATTTAAATGTTAGTGCTAGTTTTAGTTTAGTACCCATCTTTTAGTTTAGTACCTGTCTCAGAGTAGTACCGCACAGTTACCTATTACGTCACTTGCCCCACTGGATCTATCTACATCCAAGTTGGGTGCTTCGCCAGTTAAGCTGTAGCAATTGTAATCCCTTTACGCATCCCTCCCGCCCATTCCCCTGTCAAAATATAAATGCCCGGCCTCTTCGCGCAGAAGCACGAATGGCGGGCCTTGGAAGCGTTTTTACGCTTCATACAAACCAAACCCATGTTGTGCCATGTTCTCGTCCTTCTTTTCTTTTCTCTCCCTTTGATTAAGTTGGGTTTCTTTTCGCAGTTATTTGGACATTTTACGCGTAAGGACACTTTGTTACATGAATTGATATTATTTGTCAATATCTGGCCACCAACGGAGGGACGTATCTCCCATACATCAACCGATTGACCAGAGAGAGAGCAGCAGATTGTAATTATTAGTGTTTGATGGTGGGTACGAACGCTGAGAGGCGATTGATACCTGGACAACACGCCAAGGTCTCGTCACTGTCTGCCAGCGTCACATATTACGCTAATAAATCTTTCGGAGAATGCACAAACCACGGAAAGCCGGATCGCAGCAGTAGGGGTATTGAATATATATATATATATATATATGTATGTATATATGTATTAAGGAAGTTGTGTGCGGGACTGTTGGTAGGTGATATAGTACGAAATTGCCTTACTACTGGGCTTTGCATTCCTGCTATTCCGTTAAAAAAATAAAGCCAAAATTTCGAAGCTCATATTAACGTAATGAAAAATTCGCATACTGGTATAGAAAATAATATTACGACACGCCTCCACAAGCACGAAAGGCTGCTTCGCACAGAATTCCTATTTACACGGCATTCGTTTTAGGGATTTAAACACCCCTCAATGTAAATCCCGCTACTTTGTGGAGAGGGAGGCAGAGTCCGACGTTTGTGAAAAGCTTCACGGTGACGATTTTGTATATTTGAAGCTCCCCCGCCCGCAACAAAACACCGAAAAAATCATTTTCCCAATAGGGGCGCGCAATGTATATGGTTAACTGTCAATGTTCTGGTAGCGCTTACATGATGCTTCAGGCCACACAAAATAAATTCAGCGAACCGAACAGCCAAATTATATATGCTAATACTAATTCAATTTATTCACATTCTCAGGTCCTAGACAATCATCTACTTGGCGGCCATCTTTGCATGTTCACCATCTTCCAGCAACTCCACGAAGTTCTTGTAGATGCTATTGTTCCATTTCAACATCCTGAGTGCGCCCGAATTCTTTAGCTCCCCATAATGATCTCTGACAAAGTTGAGGGCCGCTCTCCGCAATCCCGTAAATGAATGCAGGTCATCGAGAAAAAGCACCGAAACCACGTTGTCGACAGTCAACCCATCGATGAGCGAATCTATCATCGCCTCCTTGAGTCCCTTCACGTTGTACTTATCGGCGGCCATGAATAACACTTCGGGGGTGCAGGGTGGAAGATGGCGGAAGTTCAGCCAGTTCGTGTGCAAGTATTGCATAACGGTGAGGAAGACGTCATAATCGAAATCCGTGACATGAACGACCATCTTGCCTTCGGCGTCGAGAGTGTGGGTTTCCTTCATGTCGCTGCCAAAAAGAGCTTTGAAATAGGTGCTGCGAGCGCTAAGGAACGCCGAATGAGTTTCGAATGTCTTGTCGTCGATGTGGAAGACGACGTCGCTCGTATCTTTGTTGTTGAAAAATGCTTTGTCGATAGCGGAGGCTAGAGGATCCAGACCGACTGTTGCGGGGGTTGGATTCGGCACTTGAATTTCGACCGTTACGACGACCGTGTCGTTTGCGGAACCAAGCGCCTCGAGAATCTGAGCGCGAGGTGCGAATGCATATCCTGAGCGAGAAGAGAAAAAAAAATTAAAATATTCCTTCGACATTGGCTGTCCAAACATTCTATTCATAAATAATTGAAATCACATACCAAAAGCTTGGTTTTTTTTGTCAAAAAACTTATTTTCTCCGACTTTCCGACGCATGTAATCCCCAGCTTGCAAGGAAATTGCGATCTTAGTATCTTTCGGCTGAAAATATATGCTCCAGTCGGCATTATTACAGGCCAAGTAAAGGAACACGGCAGTCAAGCCATTTTTGGTACCGTGCTATAAATCGCGTATATATATACTTCGTCAGAAATTAAAAAAAAAAAAAAAAAAAAAAAAAAAAAGTATGCTTTGCTTCGTAATAAACAAACATACCGGACAGAGGGCCAACTTCCACGGATGCCTCTGGTTCGTCCAAAAAGTATCGCTCATGTATATTTGGTCCTCCAAAGTCTTGAAATCTTTCACTTTCCATTTGAAGATGAAGGTGCTGCCCTGAAACGTCTCGTTAGGACGCAAGGCAGGGCTTGGGCTCTAAACGTGACAGGATTCAAAGGTTGAGAATGGCGTTGACTTCACGATTCCAAACCGTCGCCACAATTGGGAGGTTTGCACACTGACCTGAGCTGACTGCATGTCTCCGACGTGTTAAAGGTTTGAGAGGGCGTGTTTTCGTGTTCGTGTTTGTTTTCGTGTGCGTGTTTTCGTTTCCGGTTGCACAAAATGGCATCAAGTCAGGTGATAATTGCATGATACTGAAACTGGCGTAAATCTGAAACTAAGTTCACTCAGGCGTAGGGCAACTGAGTTGCATATTGTTCCGCGCGGCTTTGGGCACTTTACCGTATGTTTATAACTGTATTATTGAACCTTCGAAAAGTACGAACATTCAATTGGGTGTTATTTCATAAGATAGGAAGGCCAAAGTTGTATCTGGGATGTCAGATAATACAGGCTGGCGAAAAAAAAAAAAAAGATTTACGCTATATTCGAATTTCTGTATACGTGCGCTATGGTTCGCGATTGCGAGAGCGGCTTTCGGCATTAGCTTCGCACAAGAGTTTGTTTAATTGCCGAGAGGCCCATGGCTTTCAACATCGGTTTGCTTGAAATTAAGGGCTCGATTGTATCAGGTCCAGGCACAGGTTTCAGAGCAGAAAGCCACATTTGATATGGATAATAAATCATCAATATCTTGTAGAGTATGTCGGTTGGAAGCACATTTTTTGGTTCATTTCTAGGGATTTTATTATCTCGTCATCTCTTAAAAGTGCTTGACATTGGTATTTGTCTCCACACAATCCGAATGTTTCCGGCCGACTACCTTGCCAGTGACCTTCCGATTTCGAAACCCTTTTTGGTCGGACTTAGCCCCGCGAAGAGGACCCTGTGGTTGCCCATATCGTTGACGCTGCTACCCACAGGGTCGCGAGGAAACTGTTTTGTGTTGATGACCGATGAATTGCGCTGGCTGGTCATCCGGATTACGGCAGCGCCCGTGCTGCATAGGCCGTTAAAGCTGGCGGCGGGACTGCAACATGTACCGCAAAGTATATTATGACGTCTCCACAAGCACGAAAGGCTGCTTCTGGCACCCTATTACCCGGCATTCGTTTTGGAGATTTAAATGCCCCATTGCAAACCCGCTATTTTTGGAAAGGGAGGCAGAGTCTGACGTTTGTGGAAAGCAATTGACGGCTTCACGGTGATGATGGTGTATATTCTAAGAACCGCCCGCAACAAAACACCGGAAATTTCATTTTCCCAATAGGGTCACGCGAAGTATGTAGCACTTACGTGCTGCTTGCGACCCAAATAGCCAAAAATACAAAAGACAATATTGATTCACATTCTCAGGCCCTAGACAATCATCTATTAGACATCTACCTTTTCTTTAACCCCACCAACCGGAGCCACCTTCACGATCTCTTTCATTAACTCAGCATAGGTCTTGTAGTTGGTATCGTCCCATTCCAACTCCTCGAGTGTGTCCGAATTCTGTATCTCCTCATAATGATCTCTGATAAAGTCGAGGGCCGCTTTTCTCAATCTCGAAAATGAATGCAGTTGATCGAAAAGCACCGAAACCACGTTATCGACGGTCAACCCGTCTATGAGCGAATCTTCCATCGCCTCCTTGAGCCCCTGCGCGTCGTACTTATCGGCGGCCATAAATAGCATTTCGGGGGTGCAGGATGGAAGATGGTGAAAGTCCAGCGAGTTCGTGTGCAAGTAGTGCATCATGGTGAAGAAGACGTCATAGGTGAAATCCGTGACATGAACGACCATCTTATTTTTATCGTCGAAGGTGTGGATTTCGCTCATGCCGCTGCCAAAAAGAGCGTTGAAATAGGTGCTGCGGGCGCTAAGAAACGTCGAATGAGTTTCCAATGTCTTGTCGCCGATGTGGAAGATGACGTCGCTGGTATGTTTGTTGTTGAAAAACGCCTTGGCGATGGCAGAGGCTAGAGGATCCGGATGGACTATGGCGGGGATTGGGTTCGGCACTTGAATTTCGACCGTTAGGACAACTGTGCCGTTTTCGGAACCAAGCGCCTACCTCAGCGCGAGATGCGATTGTAAATCCTGAGTGAGAAGAGAAAAGATAAATTATAAAAGTTCCTTTATTCATAATTATATAATTGAAATCACATACCGTGACAAGGGGTCCCTCTGTCAAAATTCGCCTTTTCCTCGACTCTCCGTTGAATGAAATCCCCAGCCTGCATGGAAATTGCAAATGAGACATCTTTCTGCCGAAAGCATATGCTCATATTGTCATTATTAGCGAACAAATAAAGAAACACAACGATGATGTTCTTGTTGTCCTCCGTATCGTGCTATAAACCAAGTATATATATACGCTGTCAGACATTATATATATAATAAAAATAAAAATAAAAGAATTGTATGTGCAACGGTGTTTTGCATTGAAAATAAAAACATACCGGATTGATTATCAACCTCCACGGATGTCTCTGGTTTGTCCAAAAAATTCCGCTATGGTAACAAAGGCGCTTCAAAGTCTTGAAACCCTCCAGTTTCCATTCGAAGATGAAGGTACTACCCTGAAACATCTCTTTGGGACGCAAGGCAGTGACCAGGCTCGGGATCTAAATTTGATCGGGTTCAAAAGCTGAGTATGGCGCTGGCTTCACGATTCCATACTGTCGTCAACCAAATTGGGAGGTTTGCACACTGACCTGAGCTGGTTGCATGTATCCGACGTGGACGTTTTAAAGGTTTGAAGGCTTGTTTTCGTGTGCGTGTTTTCGTGTGCGTGTGGTTGCACAAAATGCCATCTAATCAGGTGATAATAGCATAAAATATAATTAATGGCACTCATTGTGACCGAATAAGATTATTGAGTACTTACGAACACTCATTTGGAGTGTTACTTCATAAAATAGGAAGGCCAAAGTTGTACAGTACCTGAAATATAATGACGGCCGATTGTATTTATAGGGCGAAGCTCCCCCCCCAAAAAATACACTGTATTTCAATTTCTGTATACTATGGTTCGGCAATAATCTCGCGCTAGCAAGCACAAGTTTGCTTAATTGTCGAGAGGCAACAATACGAACGATTCGGAAAGCATGTATTTATGTAGGCTGAACGCCTTTGCTTTATTCTCTCTTTGTCAACTAGCCCATTGATAGGTCGCAACCGGCGCCAATGGTCTGTTTCGTTCACCGACCCAGGGAGGTTGGGTTCCAATGGCGGTCATTTTTTTTTTTTTTTTTGTAATCTAAATTTACATGCTGGTATAGTACGACACGCCTCCACAAGCATGCTGGCTCCTGCATATGGTTTCTATTTACCCGACACTTGCTTTGGAGATTTAAACGCCCCTCAATTTAAACCCGGATAGTTGTTGTCTGATGATTATGGAAAGCAATCGACTACTTCACGGTGATTATTTTGTATACAATGGGTCTAAGATACTGCTGCTGCTCTCTCATGTAGAGCGAAATGTCGTCAATGTTCTGGTAGCACTTAATTACGTGTTGCTCCAGGCCACACCAGATAAATTAACAGCAAACGCCAATACTGATTCAATTTATTCATATTCTCAGGGCCCTAGACAATCATCTATTAGACTACAACATTTTCTTTAACCCTGCTAACCGGAGCCACCTTCACGATCTCTTTCATCAATTCAGCATAGGTCTTGTAGTTGGTATCGTCCCATTCTAACTCCTCGAGTGTGCCCGACTTCTGTATCTCCTCATAATGATCTCTGATAAAGTCGAGGGCCGCTTCTCTCAATCTCGAAAATGAATGTAGGTGATCGAAAAGCACCGAAACTACGTTGCCGACGGTCAATCCGTCGATGAGCGAATCTTCCATCGCCTCCTTGAGCCCCTGCACGTCGTACTTATCGGCGGCCATAAATAGCATTTCGGGGGTGCAGGGTGGAAGATGACAGAAGTTCAGCGAGTTCGTGTGCAAGTAGTGCATCATGATGAAGAAGATGTCATAGGTGAAATCTGTGACGTGAACGACCATCTTGTCTTTATCGTCGAAGGTGTGGGTTTCGCTCATGCCGCTGCCAAAAAGGGCGTTAAAATAGGTGCTGCGGGCGCTAAGGAACACCGAATGAGTTTCGAATGTCTTGTCGCCGATGTGGAAGACAACGTCGCTGGTATCTTTGTTGTTGAAAAATGCCTTAGCGATGGCGGAGGCTAGAGGATCCGGATGGACTGTTGCGGGGGTTGGATTCGGCACTTGAATTTCGACCGTTAGGGCGATGATGTCGTTTTCGGAACCAAGTGCCTTGAGGATCTCAGCGCGAGATGCGAATGCAAATCCTAAGTGAGAAGAGAAAGATAAATTATGAAAGTCCCTCTGATACTATCTTCTCAAAAATTCTATTCATATATAATTAAAATCACATACCATGGTAAGGGGTTTTATTGTCAAAATTTCTCTTTTCCTTGACTTTCCGATGAATGAAATCCCCAGCCTGCATGGAAATTGCAAATGTGACATCTTTTTGCTGGAAACGTATGCTCCCATTGTCGTCATTAGGGATCAAATCAAGAAACACAGCGATAAATTTGCTGTTGTCCTTCGTACCGTGCTATAAATCGTTAGATATTAAAAATAAAAATAAATAAAATAAAATAAATAAAAATAGAATTGTATGTGCAACGGTGTTTTGCATTGAAATAAACAAACATACCGGATGGATGAACAACCTCCACGGATGTCTCCGGTTTGTCCAAAAAGTTTCGCTTCCGTAACTGTGGTTCTTCAAAGTCTTGAAACCTTCCACTTTCCATTCGAAGACGAAGGTACTACCCTGAAACATCTCTTTGGGACGCAAGGCAGTGATCAGGCTCGGAATCTAAACTTGACAGGGTTCAAAAGCTGAGTATGGCGCAGACTTCACGATTCCAGACCGTCGCCAACAAAATTGAGAGGTTTGCATACTGACCTGAGCTAGTTGCATGTTTCCGACGTGTACGTTTTAAAGGTTTGAGAGGCTTATCGTGTGCGTGTTTTCGTGTACGTGTTTTCGTGTCCGGTTGCACAAAATACCATCGAATCAGGTGATAATAGCATGTATATATATGGCACTTATTGTTTGTGACCGAATAAGATTATTGAGTACGAACACTCATTTGGGCATAGCTTTGGAGTGCTACTTCATAAAATAGGAAGGCCAAAGTTGTACAGTTGACTGTGACAGGATATACCTGACGTACGCCAATGGCGCTAGTTGTAATACAGAAGCCAAAAAAAAAAAAAAAAAAAAAAAAAAATACATTTGTATTTGAATTTCTGTATAATATGGTTCGCATTGGCTTCGCGCTAGCGAGCACAAGATTTTGCTCAATTGTCGAAAGGCAACAATACGAACGACTCGGAAAGCATATATTTATGTAGGCTGAACGCCTTTGCTTTATTCTCTCTTTGTCAACTAGCCTACTGATAGGTCGCAACCGACCGACCGGGAGATGTTTTCTGAGGCTTACGGTTACGTCTGTTTGCTCGAGATTAAGAGGCGTTCTAACGCCTCTGGTCCAGGCACGGGCTCCCTAGAGCAATAGGCCCTCGAACAACGAATGTTAACCTTATTCAAGCTTAACTACCCACATTTGATATGGATAATAAACCACAAATATTTTGTAGATTTTGTTGGTTGGAAGCACGATTTTCTTTAGTTCATTCTCCGGATTCTATTACTTTTACCACACTCCATCATCTCTATTAAAGGGACGTCTTGTTGGTGTAGGTCATCAAGGAAACAAGAGGCATCCCTAGCAGTTATATATTTGAAGTTAATCCCATTTCGTTGCAGTGGGTCCGCACCTGATGTACCTCCCTACTCAGATTATATATAAATAAAAAATAAAAATAAAAAAGTCGTTTATTCTTTCTGTGGATACAGCTTATATGAGTATTATTATTATATATATTAATCGGCAATTTCGATGCCATCAAAGAAGAAACGTGCGTCCTTGCAGAGCCTTGGTTTACCGGTCCCCGACACCACCAACATAGTCTTATTAATGTTTGGATGGGTGATGGGAACAAAGTGCGAGGCAATCGATAAGAGCTACGCGCCAAAATATCGTTGGCGCCACTCACAATTATGGGAGAATGCACAAGCCAGATCGCAGCAGTGAGGGATTGTTAGTAGGGATATTTGAAACTACCGTATTATTGGGCGGCGATTCCGTAAATAAAAATAAAAGACCAAAATTTCGACGTGATATTGAAGCTCATATTGCTAATCTAAATTCACATACTGGCATAGAAAATAATATTACGACACGCCTCCACAAGCATGCATGGCTGAGTCTGGCACCCGTATGGGTTTTCTATTTACCCGGCACTCGCTATGGATATTTAAACGCCCTTCAATTTAAAACCCGATACTTTGTTGTCTGATGATTTTGTATACAATGGGCTCTGGTTGCAAATCCAACAGAGCAAAATGACGTTATATGCTGCTCCAGGCCACACCAAATAAATTAACAGGCAAAAAATAAAACGCTAATTTATTCACATTCTCAGGCCCTAGACAATCATTTATTAGATCACCTTTTCTTTAACCCCACCAACCGGAGCCACCTTCACGATTTCTTTCATCAACTCAGCATAGTTCTTGTAGTTGGTATCGTCCCATTCCAACGCCTCGAGTGTACCCGAATTCTGTATCTCCTCATAATGATCTCTGATAAAGTCGAGGGCCGCTTCTCTCAACCTCGAAAATGAATGCAGGTGATCGAAAAGCACCGAAACCACGTTGTTGACGGTCAACCCGTCGATGAGCGAGTCTTCCATCGCCTCCTTGAGCCCCTGCACGTCGTACTTATCGGCGGCCATAAATAGCTTTTCGGGGGTGCAGGGTGGAAGATGGTGGAAGTTCAGCGAGTTCGTATGCAAGTAGTGCATCATGGTGAAGAAGACGTCATAGGTGAAATCCGTGACCTGAACGACCATCTTGTCTTTATCGTTGAAGGTGTGGGTTTCGCTCATGCCGCTGCCAAAAAGTGCGTTGAAATAGGTGCTGCGGGCGCTAAGGAACACCGAATGGGTTTCGAATGTCTTGTCGCCGATGTGGAAGACGACGTCGCTGGTATCTTTATTGTTGAAAAACGCTTTGGCGATGGCGGAGGCTAGAGGATCCGGATGGACTGTTGCGGGGGTTGGATTCGGCACTTGAATTTCGACCGTTAGGACAACTGTGTCGTTTTCGGAACCAAGCGCCTTGAGAATATCAGCGCGAGATGCGAATGTAAATCCTGAGTGAGAAAAGAAAAGAAAAATTATAAAAAAATTCCTTCAACATTAGCTTTACAAAAAATTCTTTTCATATATAATTGAAATCACATACCATCATAGGAGGATTTTTTGTTAAAATTCTTCTTTTCCTTGACTCTCCGAAGCATGAGATCCCCAGCCTGCATGGAAATTGCAAATGTGATATCTTTCTGCTGAAAACGTATGCTTCCATTGTCATTATTAGAGGACAAATAAAGATACACAGCGATGAATCTCCTTCTGTCCTTCGTATCGTGCTATAAATCACGTATATACGTCGTCAGACATAAATAAATAAAAATAATAATAGAATTGATGCGCAACGGTGTTTGTATTGAAATAAACAAGCATACCGGATGGATGAGCAACCTCCACGGATGTCTCTGGTTTGTCCAAAAAGTTTCGCTCCAGTGACTGCGGTCTTCCATAGTCTTGAAACCTTCCACTTTCCATTCAAAGACGAAGGCACCCTGAAACGTCTCGTTGGGGCGCAAGGCAGTTAACAGGCTCGCGATCTAAATTTGACAGGGTTCAAAGCTGAGGATGGCACTACACGATTCCAGACCTTCGCCAACAACATTGGGAGGTTTGCACACTGACCTGAGCTGGTTGCATGTTTTTGACGCGTTGAAGGTTTGAGAGGCTTATCGTCCTTCCTTTGTGTTGCTGGTTGCACAAAATGTCATCTAGTCAGGTGATAATAGCATGGGATATATATAAATTTGAATATTACTAAAAAACCAACTTTATAGAATCTGATTGATTTAATATAATTCTATAAAATCAGTTTTTTTTTTTTTTTTTTTTTTTAAAAAAATATATATATTATATTGAGTCAAATTTTGACCATAGTCTATACTTTTAAAAATAAAATCACTATATATATATTTATAATAATGAGATAGATAAAGATAAATAATTAAAATGAATAATTAAATTAAAATATAAATTAATTTTTAGTCTTTTTTTAAAAAAATATAGATTGATAGAAAGATTTAAGAAAATATAAGTAATTATTCATATTAAATATATTTAGTATTTATATATATTTTCTTACTAATTTAATTTTTAAAAGATTATTTTCAATATATATAAAGTAGATATAGATAAAAGTATATATTATAATATAATAAATATATAACTTAAAAAATATAGTAAATTTTTTTATTTTAAATACTTAATCTTCTTTAACTCCTCAAAGTCCTTTAGATTCAGAAGAGAGGATGAGATTAAAGTATATCTATCTATAAACTTACTAGTTTATTACTTTTAAACTATTTTGATTTGAGATTTTATTTACTCTAGATATTGAGATCATTTATATAAGTTTATTATAGCTAGTATTCAAAATAAATTGAATTGAGAGCTAATTCAATTTGAATTAATTTAAATTAGAGTCTAATTTAATTTAAATTAAATCGAGTTATAATTTAAATTGAATTAAATTCAAAATTTAAATTTGAAACTAAATATAGTAATTCCAATATATGTAATATAACTTACAATATATACACATATATACTCTCCTAAAGTAATTATATATATCAGATATATCTTATAACTCTTTATAGAAAATATTATAACAATAGCTTTAGTATCAGATATAACTTCAATAAGTCTAGCTTCAATAAGTCTAGCTTCAATAAGTCTAGCTTTAATAAGTATAATCTCATCTGAGAAAGGAAAAGAAAAAGTACAAGAATGATCTGATATTTAAAATATTTAAATCAAATATAATCACTATAAGATATTATATAAGACTATTAGTAACTCAATAATAAATTTATAGATATATTTTAACAAATTTCATAAAAGTTGTCAAGTAGGAATAATAGAGTTATTTTTTTTTTAAAAAGTATGATTTTTATATATAATAAGTTTTTTT